>OX375866.1:80173127-80396570 GCA_947359475.1 Heligmosomoides polygyrus bakeri
CATCACCTGTATCACCTGTCGTCCCGTTGATCATCGACTTGCTCGAGCGGGCGCCAGCAGCGTCTCCATTCGTCCCTGTCGCGTGCCAGAGTGGTCCAATGGATCCTCCTCGCTCGAGGGACACGAAGAGCGTCATATCGGTCGTTCAGGGCTTTCACGAAGAAGTCCGACCAACGCGTTGGTGGACGTCCTGGTGTTCTTTTGACATCCCGCGGAATCCAGTCTGTGACGGCTCTCGTCCAGCGGGTGTCTGCGAATCGCATTACGTGGCCTGCCCACCTAATTTTCGACGACTTGGCCCATGCGACAGCGTCTCTGATCTTCGAACGTCGGCGAAGCTCGGAACTCCGGAGGCCTTCTCTCACTTGCGTGAGTCGTGTCACTCCGAGAATCGTCCTCTCGATTCCACGCTGCGCGACGCTGATCGCGTGTTCATCCTGCTTTCGTATAGCCCAGGTCTCTGAGGCGTATGTTAGGGCAGGAAGAACAGTGGAGTCGAATAGGTGGGCACGGAGTCGGACGTTCTTCGTTTTCTTCACGACTTCTTCGACGCTCTTGAAAGCTCCCCAAGCCGCTCGTTTCCTCCTGCTCAGCTCTGGTGCTAGGTCGTTGGCCATGTTGACTTCGCGACCCAGATACACATAGCTGGAGCATTCGGAGATGTTCGTTCCGTTGAGCGAGAATGGGGCATCAGAAACCCATCCGTTCTTCATGAACATCGTCTTCGTAAGATTCAGCTGCAGTCCAACGCTTCCACATACACGATCGAAGTCGGCCAGCATTCGCTCCGCCTGACTGATGCTCGGTGTTATGAGCACGATGTCGTCAGCGAAGCGAAGATGGTGCAGTTGCCGGCCGTCGACCTTCACTCCCATGTCATCCCAGTCTAGTTCGCGCATGACGTTTTCGAGGGTGGCGCTGAAGAGCTTCGGGGATATGGTATCCCCTTGTCGAACCCCTCTCTTCACGTCAATGACGACGTCGTTGTAGAATGGAGAGATCTTGGTCGTGAATCCACTGTACAGCTCTCGAAGGACTCTGATGTACTGAGTAGGAACGCCCTGGGTGAGCAGGGCTTCCATGACCGCTTCAGTCTCGACGGAGTCGAATGCCTTCTTCAGGTCGATGAAAGTAAGGCACAGCGGCAGCTTGTACTCTCGCGACACTTCGATGAGCTTCGTAATGGTGTGTATGTGGTCGATCGTGCTGAATCCTCTCCGAAATCCTGCTTGTTCGCATGGCTGTCGTTCGCCCAGCGTTCTACTAATCCTATTCAGGATGACTCGAGTGAACAGCTTGTAGACTACGGACAGCAGGCAGATCGGGCGATAGTTGCCAATGTCGTGCACGTCTCCCTTCTTGTACAGCAAGACGGTCTTGCTGGTCTTCCACTGAGATGGAACCTTGCATTCGGACAGGTAGCGTGTGAAGAGCCGCGCCAAGGTGTTGATGAGCGCTGGCGGGAGGTTCTTCAGGTGTTCAGCTCTGATCCTGTCAGGACCGGGTGCTGTACGTTTCTTCACCGACGAGATGGCGTGTCGGATCTCGGAAGGGAGAACAGAGGGGATGACGTATCCATCCTGCGGAAGATGGCGTAGGGGCAGGTGGACGTGGCTATCGAAGAGATCGGAGTAGAAGTCGTGGATGACTTTCTCCATGGTCCTTCTGGAAGAGGTGACGGTTCCGTCAGGACGTCGGAGAGCGGTCGTCTTGGTCTTGAAGTTGGCGAAGTTTCGGCGGGCATTGCGGATGCTCAGCCCTGCCTCTGCTGCTTCAGCCAACACTTCCGCCCTTCTCTCCTCCAGATCTTCCTTTATCGCCGCTCTGCATAGCTTTGCAAGCTCGGACGTCAGTTGATAGTTGCCTGACGCTCGTGCTGCTCCACGTTGGCGTATCAGCTCGAGAGTTTCCGGAGACAGGCGTCTCTTGGTGGTCTTCAAGCTCTCGGCTCCCTTAGCACTATCGTGGAGATGGTGCACGAAGCGATCGTATTCCTCGTCGACGTTGTCCATGACGGCATCTTCCCAAAGGCCGACAAGAGAGGTGTAGAGATCCCAGTTGATGGTCGTTCTGGGACTCCTCTTCTTGAACTTCGCGGCCTTCTCTCCTTGACGCGAAAAGCGGAACCTCGCGCGAAGGAGGCGGTGGTCCGATCCCGTGTAGAACTTGGGGACAACGGAGACATCGGTCAGGCAATACTTGCGATTGAAGATGATGTGGTCGATCTCGTTGTGGAAGTGGCCACCGGGGGATTCCCAGGTCCATCGTAGGGAGGGAGGCTTCTGGAACTGCGAGTTTCCATGGATGGTCTTGGTCGACATGATAAACTCAGACAGCCTTACACCTTGCTCGTTCCACTCCAAACCGTGGGTTCCGATGTGAAGTTCTTCCGGCGACCTTCGTGGCCCGATCTTGGCGTTGAAGTCGCCGACGATCACCTTGTGGAAGGTGTGATCTTCCTTATAGAACTTCTCCAGCTCCACGTAGAAGGCCTCGACGTCTTCGTCGTCGTAGTCGGATGTTGGGGCATACGCGACGAACACAGTCAAGGCTGGCACGGAGCCACATCGCTTCAGTCGCAGACGTCCGATTCGGCTTGTCAGAGACTCGTACGAATCGATGTTCATGGCCAAGTGCGTGTTGACGAGGACACCAACGCCGCCTACTCCCCTGCTGTCGCATGTTCCGAGGAACAGTTCTTCTCCGGAGTCGTAGGCGGCGTGTAGGGGGTGGTGTCTTCTCGTCTCGGTCAGTCCGATGACGTCGTACTTGATCTTCCTGGCTTGCATCATCAGGTCCTCGACGGATGTTTCCGACGCAAGCGTGCGGGCGTTGTAAGTACAGATCGTCATCCTAGTCCTTCTCAGTTTGCGCAGCCTGGTTAGGCCCTGAGATTTTAGCAGCCTCTCCGTACTCGTCCTTCCCATCGCTGCAGAAATGGGGGCTCTTTCGGGGTCAGGGGAATGAGGCCCTTTAGTGCTGCTGTGTTTGACTGGAATACAACACGGGTAGCTAGTCAGGCTCTGTCGTGCGGGCGAAGAACTCCGGGCAGCCAGCCAGACTGCCCGAAGGGACGGGGCGAGACTTAAGGCGGCCTCGAATCGCCTTACATGTACTCCCAGTCTACCGAGTGCAAGCTTTTGGCCGAGCCGACACAGTTACAATCCGCACAGTCACGGACACATCCGCGCACACAGTGCACGAACATGCCGCTCCCACGCACAAGGAACGCATCGACCCGACACAGCAGGAGCAAGGAGTCCATCCCCTGCATCCCACCTGCGTCTCTGGGCAGTACACGGTCGCATTTGGTTCGCGTTTAATTTCCCTATCCACCACCCGGGGACGCGCCACGTGGCCCTGCGACAAGCGGCCCGAGATCCCTCTTAACAAGAGAGCCCGAAGGCTCTCTATCGAGGGAGATCCGTGGCAGAAAACGGAATACCTCATAAAAAGTACCTCACAAAAATTCAAGTTCTAGGTATTGTACGATAAAAAACATGGCCCTGTCTCAAGTAATAAATTCGATTAAAGTCGAAGGAAAAAATTTCGAAAGATATCGCAAATATGGGCTTTGCTAAGTGATAGGAGCTCTTCTGCGAGGGTTGGGCAGACGTCAGTGTCAAATCTCAATGTTGGATTTGAATGAAACTGCCTTTCCATGGAAGCGAAACTCCGAGACGTAAGCTGCCAGCTCCATGGTTTTTGTGGGACAGCATCTCTGCGTGGTGTCTGACCACATATCCAGCTTTCATCCTGATCCGCCTCGTGGAGACACAGATCTACACACGTGAAGTAGCCTTTGCAGGACGTGTCTCCCTGGAACCCTGATGCACTGCAAATTTGGCGGCTGACTACTGTCTTACTTTTGATCAAACTAAGCCTGAAACCCACAGTTGTAATCCACACCTCAAAGTCGAAAACTTCAGCGAACTCAGCCCTAGAGCAAAAGTGATGCGGTCATAATTAATTAGCGAAAGTCCAAAAACCGGCAGTTAAGAACGCATGGAGTGATGTACATGGGGCCCAACAAGGCAAATTTAACAAGGCACAACTAGGGGAGACTCTGGGGCGAATGTGGATCAGGTCAAGACAAATACGGGCTCAACTAATCTAGGTCATCTCGAACTCAAAAATTTTGAAACGTTCTTTAGATTTTTACGCCATTGGATAGATCATGTTGTTCTGATTCCAACAATGTGCCCTTCATTGAATATAAATGACTTTGAAGAGAGTTATGGCAAAGCGGCGGAAACGGCGGATTAATCCGCCGCGGGCCGCGTTATGGCGAACGTTTACCGACGGTACTGTATACGATGTTTTCACCACTGTCGTGGGTACTACTATAACAACGTGAGAATAAACCTTTGTTCCATTGAATAATAAAGCAACCCCATTGGTTATCAACCAAAGATGTTTAGGCTTTCGCAACTTTCTCAATCCAATAAGTCATAACACGCTCAATTTCATTAAAAAGTGTTCTGTAAAGCACATCTCTTTTCAATACAAAAGTTATTTAGAGTTCCCCCTTTCTAAAGACTCTAACTACCTGGAATGCATAAAGGAATGCGGACTTCGGATCGTGCGTACTAATAGACATCTTCGAAACATGAGAAAGCGTATAGATAGTTCTTTCGAAGAAATGGATACTTTTGGTCGTAAATTCTCAATGTAGTTGTCTCATTGTCGATGTGATCTTATTGAGCTGCCGATCAAGAATGTTATCGGCTTTAGTTCTTCACCGTTGTTGAGTATTCATTCAAACGTGTACGCAACTCTTCTGCTCCACCCTAGTCGTGTGAAAATGAGAAGAAGTTAGCGTTCTGCTGGCTTCTTTCTTACCATTCAAAATTGCTTTAATTAAAATCAACACGCTCGAATCTCTCTAGAGAATAAAGCAATCCTTAACCCGGAGTGTTTTCGTGATGAGTACATGCAGTTGCTGCTACGTCGATGTGTTTAGGAGTAATCTAATGAACAGATCGATCAGGCTATGGGCGTTCAAACGGAGTAAGTTACAACTTGTGAATTGTACTTTTGCTAACGAAGGAATCGATGTTTTAACAAAAATAGCGTCGCACTTTGGAAGTGTTAAATTTTTCTGATGTTTTCCCATTTTGCGAGGAGCACTGAAGCTACAGGGTGCGGCAAATTTACCTGTGTAATGAAAATTCAATGGCATTTTGAAATCAAACTTCGCAGATCAGTTCTTACTATCAAAATTATCTACTACAAATATGACAATTCAAAGCATGCTAACAGTTTTCGAAATGATCGTCTTCAGCTCCACACAGTACTTCAGACCTTCGACGAAGACTTCGCATTGACACGCAGGTACGGTTCATCAATTTCGTCCCAGAATTTCAAAAGCGCTTCTTTAAGAGAGTCCAAATTTGGCTGCCTGGTAGAGCAGGTTTTTCCTCTAAGACGGCCCACGCAGAATAGTCCATCGGATAAAGGTCCCAAGAACAGGAGGGTCAGCTGTGTAATGAAGGAAGCTGCTCGGCGCACCATTCCTGGACCACTTTCGCTTTGTGTGTTGGAGCAGAATCTTGTTGAAAGCACCAGTAGGCTCCTCCGAAGAGGGAATCAGCCCACGGCTTGAGAACTTCTCCAGGATATCCTTGTAAACCGCTACGTTGACTTTCACGCCAGCTTCGACGAAAACAAGTGAAGTTTTTTCTGAAGATGTGACTCCTCCCCAAACTATAATGGACCGAGGCTTTTCGCACTTTCCTGAAGTCGTCCTTTAGCGGTAGCATCAGCAGGTGAGTCCCAATAATCCTCTCGTTTTGGGAGTTGAAGGCTAGATTCAACTTGAAAATCTCTTTTTTGAAAATCGCTGAAGACGATCTCTCAGGTGCGTGCCACCGTGAATCGTTGCAGCCACCTTTTACATCTTTCCAATCTCCTCTTCTTCATAGTGTCCGTCAGGAGTTGGCATTTCTTCAGACGATAAGGGAGCTTCTTATTCTTTCTCCTGACTATCCTACTTATTGATCTTTCGCTTATACGTCTTTTGCCATCTGGCGCATCGATCTCCTGGCGTTTCTCCGGATTTTTTCCTCTCACGAGTTTTACATTTTTCCGGTTGGTAGCTTTCGTGGGACGCCCTCTTCCCTTTCTATTCTCTTCGGTACTCAATTCCTTGTAGCGTTTTACTGCATCCTACATATGCATTGGATCCGAATGAATCATTTTCGGATATTCGACTCGGATATCCCAATCCGTATCATCCAGTTATCCTGCCACAGCGAAATTGCCCTCATCCGAATCATCCAAAAATCCTGTGTCCTCAAAATCGCCCCTATCTGAATGATCTAATTATCCGGACCCTGGATGATTCGGATAAAATCGGATAAATTCGGATAACCCGTTCAGTTTCGTCGCTCCATTTTGAAATCGCGCAGTTCGGATAAAAGTACATTCAAAACGAATTTCGCGGGCTCGCGCGCTGCTGAGTCATATGTTGTCGCGCCCACTGTGAAATAGTGTCGTAATGAAGTTGAATACATTTAGCACACTGCTGAGCGTTGAGTCGATCTTGGCATCTTTGCCTTCAAATACCATGTTGCGCTGCCGGGACAGCGAGGACGGAGACTGAGGGGGAGAATGTATTACGCCCACTCTCTGATCGACACTTCGCGTCTTCACATTGTATAGAATTTGGCGCAAATTGAGTCGAGGGGGTCACCATGTAGAACACTCCCCATGCCGCACTTTCTACTGCATGAAATCAAAAATATCATTCAATACTTGTGTGTCATCACCAAATGATGAACTGTGTTAGACCATTTCTGATGTAATTCGACATTCGTGTGCCTTCTTATGAAGGAGTAAAAGAACCGAATACATGATGACCCCCAACCCAATTTGCGATATTTGATAATGGCGTTTTGGAAATCCCGGATCTTAGAATGATTCACCTTGGAGTCAGGGATGTGATGAATTTTTTTTTTGTTAAGAAAAGCGGAAGACGAAATACGGAAAAGAAAAGCTCAAAAATGGTCGGAAACCAGAAATCGAAACTCCGAAACGGAAATGACCCAAAACTCATTACTTCGTCTAATTTTTCATAAATAGGCATATATCCATAATGGTAGTAATAACTGAGTTCTCGTTAACGAATTTAGATAGCGGGCAAGGCAGCATGCGACTCTTTTTCAGCAACATATAACAATAAAAAATCCTTGTATCCGTATTATTACTAAGATGAATTTTCAAACATTACTAGTGTAACAAATCGAAGTTTGTGCAAAATCTCTCTGTAAATAGGAAGAAAGTATTTTAAACGCTGACAAGAAGAATGACAGAGAATTTGCCACTCATAGCGCTTAACCGGTCTTATTGAATGTTCCAGGTATATCCCAATTAGGAGGGGGCAGCGTTAAGGTTACAGTTGCGTTCAGCACCCACGACACGACACCCACGCTCTGAGTTCGCATGGGTACCGTTGCGTCATTTGGCAGCAGCCGAAGCTCTGAAACAAACCCAGAGGAGGGAATTGGAGAGGCAAGGCACCGCATGCCCTCTTCCGACTAGGATGGATCCAGTGTTCCCTATGGAGGGCATTCTTAGCAGCCTATGAGTGCTTATGGAACTCTGATCTAGATTTGGTGCTCCATGCCAGACCTAAGATTGTTAGGGAAAAAGATAAACATGCTCCGGATAAGGAATTTGATTCTTTACTCAAACATTTATGGAATCTTTGTGGACCTACGCTATTCGATAGTACGTCGTTTCAAGGAAAGAAAAAATCCAATTTGGTTACTGTCTTGACATCAGGATGCACCACCGGTTTGAAAGCAACACAATCACAAACACATAGTTAATCTCCTTCTTCAGCCTTTCGTTTATGTTCAAGAGGTGAGTGAAGACAGTGAAAAGCCATCAATGAGCAATCAATGATTGTTCACCATTTCCGTTCCGTCTTTCTGCACAAAAGAGAGAGGAAACGGAACGAAACGGAAGGACTAAAAACGGTCGGAAACCGAAATCCGGAACACGGAAACGGAAATTTCACACATCCCTGTTTGGAATGATCCAGATCTTTGATGTCTCCTTCTTTGACGAGAAGTGAGAGTCTTTCGATACATGCACTGTCGTTGTTGTTGTTAAAGGATGGGTTCCTCTTTAAGGGACGGTAGTATTCTAATAAACGGCACCTTGAGTCGGATATCGACTTAATGAGTCGGATATCCGATTCGGATATCCGAAACGTGTGGTCCGCAAAATCGTCCTTATCCGAACCATCTAAAAATCCGGGGTGTTCAAAATTGCCGTTATCCGATTCATCCAAAAATCCGGGGTCCGCAAAATTGCTCTTATACGAATCATCCAAAAATCTGGGGTGTTCAAAATTGCCGTTATCCGAATCATCCAAAAATCTGAGGTCCGCAAAATCGCTCTTGTCAGAATCATCCAAAAATCCGGGGTCCGCAAAATCGTTATTATCCGAATCATCCAATTATCCGAAGATTTTCAATCGGATCCAATGTATACTGTATCATGAACCGGGTAAGGAAAGGATCTTCACAATATCTCTCGTTTGCTTATGAAGTTCGATATTAGCATTTCGTAGGTTGGAACGCCTAACCACTTTGTACTCAAGTACGTATGAGTTCCACAATGTTCAGTCAAGATACATCAGGCGAATGAAGCAGGAAATTTTCCGAGAAATTTTTTAAAAATTTAAAATGTTTAGGCGCACTGGTGCCTTATAGACGATTTTCAACTTTCTTGGAGGAACAAAGACTGAAACTGAAATATGATATTAGTATCCTACTATATATAAAGGAGTAAGCGGTTGTGTCTGTCCTTCCGTCTGTCCGTCCGTCTGTCCGTCCGTCTGTCCGTCCGTCTGTCCATCCGTCCTTCCATCGGTCCATCTAACTTTTCATAGACGTTGAGTGACAGGAGTCCAGGTTGAGACGAGGTGTAACCCACGTCGTGTCGCGTGCGTCAGAAGACGTGTCGCCGATGTCGCGCAAAGGGCATCTGGGTTGAGAAGACATCTCACCGTCGACGTTCAACAGGCGTCCGGGTTCAGGAGTTGTGTCACTCATGTCGCGCAGTGGGTGTCTAGGTTCAGAAGAGGTGTCACCGATGTCCCCCAAGTGGTGTCCGGATTCAGACGACGTGTCACCGATGTCGCGCAAAGGACGAACGGTTGAAAAGACGTGTTACCGACGTCGCTCGACAGGCGTCGGGGTTCAGGAGTTGTGTCACCCATGTCGCGCAGTGGGTGTCTAGGTTCAGAAGAGGTGTCACCGATGTCCCCCAAGTGGTGTCCGGATTCAGACGACGTGTCACCGATGTCGCGCAATGGACGAACGGTTGAAAAGACCTGTTACCGACGTCGCTCGACAGGCGTCCGGGTTCAGGAGTTGTGTCACCCATGTCGCGCAGTGGGTGTCTAGGTTCAGAAGAGGTGTCACCGATGTCCGGAATGGATGCTTGGGTTAAGAAGAGGTCTTATCGATATCGTGCAAGGGGTGTCCCGGTTCAGACGACATGTCACCGATGTGTGACCAGTGAAGGGGGATCAGTAATGGGGGACCAGCAAAGGATGGTCCAGTAATGGGGGGGGAGTGGAATGAAGGAGGACCAGTGAAAAGGGACCACAAAGGGGGACCACTGCAGGGGGAGGGTCCGGTGAGGGGGGACCAGTAACGGGGGAGGGGCGAGTGGTGAAGGAGGCCTAGTGAAGAGGGTACCAGTATAAGGGGGGGGGGAGGGGGGAGGAAGAGACGGTGAAGTGAAGATGGGACCACTGAAGGAGGGGGTCCAGTGATGGCATCAGTAACGGCGGATTATGATTTTTTTATCACTATCGTCCAACGGATATCAAGCTTCAGAAGACGTGCTGTTGACGTCGTTACACGTGCGTTGGGGTTCAGCATATGTATCACAGACGATATCAACATGCGTCCGAATTCAGAACACGTGACCCAGACGTCTTACATCGTGCGTCCAGATCCAGAAGTCGTTCCACAGATCATACTTTGCACAGCATCCGTGAGAAGACTTTTTAAAGGCTTCGTTCGACGAACGTGTGTACTTGACTCTCACTACGCCTTTATTTCCTTTATTTCACTTCGACACAAGTGTAAGGGGTATTGACGGGGTTGAGAGTGAGGGTAAGGAGAATGGTTAGTTATCGGAGGAACATGATAGCTGTCGGACAGTTAACGTTATCGAGCGGTCTACCGACACCCATTGGTTTCATTTATGTTTCCGCGGATTAAGCACTTTGGGTTGAGACTCCTACAGTCTGTTCCTCAGGACATATCGTTAGTAGAACATGTATGTACTTCGGAGAATGAAGTGAAAGTAAGAGGGCCTAAAGAAGAAAAGAACACGGTCGGGTGTTCTATATTCGGGGTTTGGGGGCGAAGTCCCCAACCAGTCGTTTGGCGGCAGCGAGGCCGCTGAACGTCTGGTATTCCATAAAACTAACTTTAACAGCAACATAATGTCCGCAGTTGTCGTCACTTCCTGCAGTGATATTAAACCGATTTCCTTTCTCTGCTCTAAAATAAGATTTTCCCTCACTTAAACTATCAAAATTGTGGCACTATGTTTCACAATTGGACGGTTTATGTTTCCCATAGTGGAAATGACCCAATTCTTTACATTGAAAGATACTCGTCAGTGGAAATGATAATTACCGATCTAAATTAAATGGTCTGAGGAAATGGATTGAAAACAAATTGAAAAACACCGTTCAAGAAGAAGGTCTAGAGGAATGAGAAGAGTATTCGAGGTGGAAGCACTGAACTTGTTGAGGCGCTGTCCTCGGATGTTCGATGGTTATGGAGAACGACATGAAAGACGAGACCGTTCGCACACGAATTGCACCATTCGCGGGGAACCTCTTAACTAAGCTACAGACCATTTCGGTCGCAACCCGGAATTTGAATAAACCTGGGGCCGGATTCATCAAAGTTACTGCAGTAACTTTGATGAATCCGGCCCCTGGTCGACACTTCCTGCGAATTTCTTCGTGATAAAAGATAGGGATGATATAGACTTGAGCTCGATTAATCGGGCCGATTAATTGTTCGAGCGATTTCGAACAATTAGTCGCTCAATTACTCGAAAATCGTTTACCGTTGTTGTTCGAACATTACTCGAAATCGTATTTCGCGAAAAACCGTTATTCGAATATTGTTCGAAATCCACTTTCGCGAAAAACCGTTATTCGAACATTGTTCGAAATCGACTTTCGCGAAAAACTATTATTCGAACATTGTTCGAAATCGAAGATGGCGAAGAAGATTGTTCGAATATTGTTCGTAATCGAGTATTGCGAAAAAGTATTGTTCGGATATTGTTCGAAAATTGTTCGAGATCGAACACCAGTGCCAGGCAGTACCCAAAACCATAATATCGCCACCAGAATCAAGTGCCATGCCTAGTGTTGTGCATGGTTTTGTCCGAATGACCTATTCGAACAGGTATCCCAATGATTTTCATTCGAATTTGGATATGGAATTCGAAATTTAAAAAATCGCGTTTTTCGCATGCATTCGAATCCGAATCTTCATAAGAGCACTTTTCGTTTATGTTTGAATTCGAACACTCGAAAATTGCGGGCATTTGAAACCATTCCAGAATTCGAAAATTTTGCGAGAGCACGACTATAGTTTTGCGTATGGTTGATCCTATACTGGTTGTTTCAACTGATAATAATAAAATAAATAAACTATGATTTTGACAAACAAAACCTGATAAACGTCTTCAAGAGATAAAATGCAATGTTTTTGTAAAGGTGATGATGCATCAAAAGTTACACGTATGCATGTACAGGGTACGTAAAAAGTATTGACGCACGAAACGGAAACGTTAGAATTATCAACACATTATAAAATGTAACAAGTTTATACACAAAATGTCAGCATTAATCTAACGAACAGAATAGCATCACTTCTATTTTCTATGGGCTTCTTTGCTGCGAACGCAGGGGTGAAGACGACGAGGAAAGACTTGGACGGTGCGCCGCAAGTGGTCTACGTCGATTTCATTCTATGCTTTGACCTTCAGTGACTTGATACTTCTGTGCATTCAACCTGTAAAAGTGTTTAATACTCTTCAAGGACCACCAAAGTGTTAATTCTGACGGAAGGTTCGCTGTAAGCAAGGCGCATCCGGCCAGTATCATGGTTTGTGCATTCATCACAAGCGTCTCTCGTTTTCGTGGATGCAGGAGTGAAGATGAATCAGTAGAACTATCTGTATTGATGTCCTAAAGAAGCAACTGGTTCCTTGGCTCGAATCCCACCTCGAGAGTAAGCCGTTTATCTTCCAGCAGGATTAGACTCCTGTGCAGAGCCGAGGATTGTTCAGAACTGGTGCCGCGCCAATTTGAAGGACTTTATTTCGGCTGAGGAATGACCTCTGTCTAGACCGGATTTGAATCCGCTGAATTACTCCATATGGGAAGTTTTGGAGAGCAAGGCCTGCGCTACTTTCCACCAAAGTATGAAGTCAGTGAAGGATAATCTGGTCAAAACATGAAATGAAATCGACGTAAACCACTTGCGGCGCACCGTCCAAGTCTTTCCCCGTCGTCTTCGCCCCTGCATTCGCAGCAGAGAAGCCCATAGAAAATAGAATTGATGTTATTCTATTTGCTAGATCATTGCTGACATTATATATGTAAACTTATTAAATTTTATAATGCGCTGCTAATTCTAACGCTTACGTTTAGTGCGTCAATATTTTTACGCACCCTGTATAAGTGAGATGCTAACTTAAACTATTTCTGTGGGTCATTTCAAGAAACTATTTCTGTGGGTCATTTCAAGCAATTTGGGCATCGCTGAGAGCCCCCTCTTATTGCGTGCTCCGATGGGAATGCGGCGTCCAAATTACAACGAGCCTATCTGCCTGCGCAATCCTTTTGCTACGTCGGTTTCGGTAGTTATTGCGTATTGTAATCGTATGCTAGAGTCTGCGTGTGTGTCGGCCGGCGCGCCTCTGGACATACGGAAGCTCGTCGAGATCGTTGCCGAGCGTCGAGTCAGCCGCGATCGTAGTGCATTAGGAAATGTTTTGCTTTACCATGTGCAGCTCAGAGCAATGCCTCATTGGTACATTAGAACTGCGGACGAATTGTCGCCGTCGGAAAACGCGCTCTATGAAGGTCAAAATCGTCACTGTTTTCGAAACCAACCCACGCGCGATTTTCAAACTGCCTACAGTGACTATGCGTAGAAGCACGTTTTTTTGTTAACTTTGCGCAAATGGGCTCGGAGGAGAAGGGATGCACCATGTAAGGCACCTCCATAACGCATTTTGTGTTGCGCGAAAATGGAACTGTTATTCAACACTACTGTATCGTACCCCTCATTGTTCCATTGAAATGAGTTGCTCCATTTTTGATGTAAATCGACATTCATGGGCCTACTCGCAAAGACAGAGAACCACAGACTACAAGGTGGTCCTCCTCCACCAATTTTTGACTGATACCGTCCTTTATCCCTATCCTTTTTTTCTTGAAAAAGCTGAACAGGAGCAAAGAGCTGACTCTTGAACATAATAGAATAAAAGCTAGCTTACAAACCTTAGGGCATTATATGTGTGCTGAAGGAATTACGCTATACTCAAACCGGCAAGCGTGGTGTGGCCTGCCGCCTAGCCTAGGGCATCGACGAAGCCGGCGACGCACGCTGGCTGAGGAAGCACTCCTAGTTTGGTTTGGGCCACATTCACAGCGTGGCCCGCCATACCCGAAGCCTGACGTGGCCCGCATATCCAGCGTACGGCACCGGTGAAACCGGCGACGGACGCTGGTGATAGGATAATGCGAGAAGTTAGTGACATCGACTCGCAAATGAAGAACACGAGGCAGATAGCAAATTACGCGTGGAAGTGAGGAAAATCCTTACCTTTGATAGCACCTCAACCCAAGGGGATGTCCAAAATTGCGAAAGAAATGACCAAGTATCTTGCTACCAGAGGTTCAGCGGCCTACTGGCCGCCGAACGTCTGGTTGGGGGTTTAGCCCCCAAACCCGGAGAGTAGAACACCCCGACCATCTTCTTGTCCTCTTCAGGCCTTTTCTCATTCATTAGAGTAAAAAAAATTGGTTTTGCTACAATGAATAAAATAGTATAGCGGGATACGGTAGGACAGAATCTTCAAAACTGCTCCAACCCACTCTCAATAGCACGTACGCGATTCATTCTCTGAAGAACTCGTGGCTTACATGGCGAGGAACAGATAGAGAGCCTTAATCCGAAGTGCTTGCTGTTCCGATTCTGCGGAAACACAAATGAAATCAATTGGTATTGGTAGACCGCTCGATGCAGTTCACAGTCCCACGGGAATAACATTACACCGATTGCTTTACTCATTCTCTCTACGCCCACCCCCCCCCCCCCATCAACTCCACCAATACCCTTACCCATGTGCCGGCAGAAAACGGAAGTGGGAATCAAGTACGCGCACACTCGTTGTTGCGCGAAGCCTTTAAAAAGCCACCTGAAAATCTCACGGATGCTGTGCAAAGTCTTATCTGTGGTACGTCTTCCGGATCCGGATGCACATTGAATAACGTCTGTGACACATTTGCTGAGTCCGGACGCATATGTCACGACGTCTACGACACGTCTTTTGCACCCAGAAACACGTGGTACGACGTCTGTGGCACGTCTTCTGACGCCACGTTGGACGACCCTGAGAGAAAATACTGGTCCCCTTATTGGTCCATTTCACTGATCCCCTTCACTAGTCTCCTCTACTGGTCCCAACTTTAGTGGTTCTATTACTGGACCCTTTACTGAACCCCCTTAAATGGTCTTCCCTTTATTGGCTCCCTTAGTGGTCCCCTCTTGACATTTAATTCACTGGTACCGCATTTATTGGTCCCCCTTCACCGCTCCCCATAACTGGTCCCACCTTCACTGCTCCCCTCTTTATTGGTCAACCCTTCGCAGGTCTCCCTTCACTGGACCCCTCCCCCTTCCCTAATCGGTCCCCCTTCACTGGACCCCTTCCCCCTCTTTCACCGGTCTCCCTTCACTGGACCAGTCCCCCCTCCTTCACCGGTCCCCCTTCATTGGACCCCTCTTCGCTGGTCAATCTTCTACCGGTCCTCCGTTCACTGGACCCCTCCCCTTTCCTTCACCGATTTCACCTTCATTGAACCCCTCCCCCTCTTTCATCGGTCCCCCTTCCACTGGACCAGTCCACCCTCCTTCACCGGTCCCCCATTGCTGGTCCCACCTTCATTGGTAACACGTTGTGTGAATCCGGAACCCTGGCGCGACATCGGTGACACCTCTTCTGAACCCAGGCATCTGATGAACGACGTCGGTGACATGTCTTTTCAAGCCGGACGTGCTTTGCGCGACATCGTTGACACGTTGGGTGAATCCGGAACCCCTTTCGCGACATCGGTGACACGTCGTCTGAACCCGTACAGGCTTTTCGCGACATAGGTGACACTTCCGAACCCGCATGCCTGTCTAACGACGACGGTCACATGTCTTCCCAAGCCGGACGTGCTTTGCGCGACATCGTTCACACGTCGTCTGAATCCGGACAGGCCTTTCGGGACATTGGTGACACGTCTTCTGACCCCTCTCAGCACGACGGAGGTGATCCTCACCTGAACCCGGATGGCTACTACTCGACGTTTACGAAAGGCCAGATGGACAGACGGAAGGATAGACACAACCGCTTACTCCTTTATATATAGTAGAATTCCGGTTTTCTAATTAGATTGTAAACGATTATTCAGTTGTCTTCCTAAGTTCAACTCTTTTCATCCACAATTGTGGTTTTCTTATGCTTCTTTCGGTTCTCTGTGGAACGTGCCTTCGAAATCGAGTTATTCGATTGTTCGATTTTTGAAGGCAGCGAAAAATCGAGTTATTTGATTGTTCGGTTTTCGAAGGCAGCGAAAAATCGAGTTATCCGATTGTTCGATTTTTGAAGGCAGCGAAAAATCGAGTTATTCGATTGTTCGATTTTCGAAGACAGCAAAAAATCGAGTTATCCGATTGTTCGATTTTTGAAGGCAGCGAAAAATCGAGTTATTCGATTGTTCGATTTTCGAAGACAGCAAAAAATCGAGTTATCCGATTAATCGATTTTTGAAGGCAGCGAAAAATCGAGTTATCCGATTGTTCGATTTTCGAAGGCAGCGAAAAATCGAGTTATCCGATTGTTCGATTTTCGAAGGCAGCGAAAAATCGAGTTATTCGATTGTTCGATTTTCGAAGGCAGCGAAAAATCGAGTTATTTGATTGTTCGGTTTTCGAAGGCAGCGAAAAATCGAGTTATCCGATTGTTCGATTTTTGAAGGCAGCGAAAAATCGAGTTATTTGATTGTTCGGTTTTCGAAGGCAGCGAAAAATCGAGTTATCCGATTGTTCGATTTTTGAAGGCAGCGAAAAATCGAGTTATTCGATTGTTCGATTTTCGAAGACAGCAAAAAATCGAGTTATCCGATTAATCGATTTTTGAAGGCAGCGAAAAATCGAGTTATCCGATTGTTCGATTTTCGAAGGCAGCGAAAAATCGAGTTATCCGATTGTTCGATTTTCGAAGGCAGCGAAAAATCGAGTTATTCGATTGTTCGATTTTCGAAGGCAGCGAAAAATCGAGTTATCCGATTGTTCGATTTTCGAAGGCAGCGAAAAATCGAGTTATTCGATTGTTCGATTTTCGAAGACAGCAAAAAATCGAGTTATCCGATTAATCGATTTTCGAAGACAGCAAAAAATCGAGTTATTCGATTGTTTGATTTTCGAAAAAAAATATCGAAAAGCTCAGCTTTAGGATGATACTGATAGAGCTTCGGGGACCACATAATAATGTCCGTCTTCGCAGTTCCGACAATAGTAGAATGCAACCAGTGGATTAACGATAGATTTCGAAGGCAAAAACCGCAAGTCTGCATCATAAGGAGGCAGGAGGACCGACAAATGAAGATACAACCGAAGTCGGCATCAGCTCAGGAAGGGATGAGGGCATGTGAATGAGAGAGATTTCCAACGAGGTGTCTTCTGTGAAGTAAATGTTTCGGTTGAATTGAGGTTCCGTTCGAGGATAAAAAGTCAGTCACATTGTAACCGTTTTGAAAACCTCCAGAAGTTGCTTGTCTCACACAACGATGAAATCAATTTGCCTTGAACGAATATCGAATTATCGATTCAACAAATTTCGTAGGCGGTAGCAATAAATTCGAACGGGACGTATATTTTTAGTGCGCCTTTATCAATGTCTAGGGTTTGGGCTTCCCACAGGTCGGTGCAATAGCCCATCTTTATTCTTTACCGTTTAGACTGGAATGCTGAAGAAAAACTTCAGCGTTGCTAAGAAGCTTTAAACCTCCCTCCTAAATAGTGTTTTGGAGGTCAATTGTTTTCACTTATAGGGCGCCATCTTCGTGTTACTTTAAAACACAATTTTTGTCTTTGTGAGCAGGTTTTTGACTCTTTTGAACGTATTGCATAAAGGATTTGCTATAGGTCTGTGTTTATGTGATATGTGCTTTATAAGGATAAGGGCAAAGGGCGGCGTTAGTAAATCCTTCATCGGATGCGCCACGCGTTCTACTTCTACGATATGACGTGGTGGCCATTTGGTTGTGTACGTGGCCTATACAACGGCTTACGGTGACGTGCTGGTGGGCAAATCAGTATTTATTTTCTCCCAGATAAGTATGGTACCAATTAACCGACCCTGGAGGCAGGAGAAGCTTGGTTGGCATGGGCGGGTAGCCAAAGTACCGGGTGCACGCGACAACCTTCACCACTTCCGACTGCGCTACCATGCCCCATGTGCCTCACACCTCATAATATAGCATTATTACCGTCATTGAAATCTCCGAACATTATGTGAAATATCGAGTGTAGTGATAGATTCCTTCATTCCTCCGCAATCATTTTCTTCACAAGAGCGAAGCCGCATCTGTAGAGAATTTTTGACAGCATGCAATGTGAGAAGCCACAAGAAATGCTACTGGCTTTTTGCTCGTCTACGTTAGTTTCTACTTTCTTGTCACAATTAGTAAAACCAAGTTTTGCTCCATAATTGTGATACTACTACATACACCTACTTGCCTGGGTGCGGAACCACGGAGCAAAAGCACTAAACAATATTCACTAGAAGACAGGAACGAGGGGAGACGAGAGAGATCTCTTTTTATGCAAAGCTAGCGCATATTACATCCTGATAGCATTTTTGTTTAATTTCATGTTGAAAATCTCGGCGACGAGTTTAGGTAGACATGCTGTTGCGTTCTATGGCACAATTTCTCGCAGAATGCATTGTCTCACAGAAACCTTGAACGAGGTTTGCCCAATGTTCGTAACGTTTATGAAGCAATTCTCTCTTCTAAGTCTCTCAAGCGATGGCTAAGACACGACAGATCGTAGAAGATATGAGAAGTACGGCGTTACTCAATCCCTCTTGGCATGCTTCATGCTTCTACAGGATATCGTGGAGGTGATTTAAATGCGTATCTAGCCTATGTAAACGGCTTACGGTGGCTGGGCGATGAACAGGTCAGTTACCAATTCACCGACCCCGAAGGGGCGGAATGGTTGATATGACTGGGAGGAAATGCGAACCAAGAAAGTGGTATCGGGTGAACCCTACCTCCTCCAACTACGCTCCGCGCACATCATTGAGAGACAGATAGTAGTGCCGAGAAAGGGGCCAAGTATTCTACAAGTTGCTCGTATCTTTCGCCCATTGAGAAAAAGTGCTTTCCTCACTTTTAAGGGCAGAAGTAATACTGAAATGAAATGATTGTCGTAAGTCTTTCCATAATTTGGGCTGGACACCTTGATAATATCAGAACTATAGATCTGATTGCACAAAGCCACGTGTGGCTATTGAATAACGCCCACATCATTTCCTTACTTACTATTTATGAGCAGATTTTAATTATTACCGATGAAATGTCAGCAACGAAAGGGTTTCGCCCTTTTACCAAATGAGCTCCTACACTTAATACTTCATGATTTTCTGAGAAAGTTGGCATCGAGATAAAACACAGTGACGCCCATGCAAATACAAGATCGGCTTAATACAATTTTTACAGCCAAATTTCATCACAAAGAGTCTTTAGATATAGGCGATCTGGCCAGAGCTTCTTTGCTTCTTGCGAATCTGACCGAACCGCGGTTTCACGTTTAGACATCGCTCCAGTCATGCAGTTCACCGCACTGCAGCCTGCCGTAGGAGCCTCTAAGCAAACCCGATGAGACGCTAATGACGTTATATTCGTTACTAACATTCGTCACACTGCGCTTGTTGTCGGCATCCGAGTTATCCGTTGCAGAGCTCGGGCGATCGTCTATGACCTCGAGCACGACTCGAGGGCCACTTTTGGTTCTGAAGCATTGGACTTTTGTTGTAATGCGAGTACTACTCTAATTTGTTAGTCATGATGAGCACACGCACAGGGCAGGTGCAGCCTTTCTGCATGGAGTGAGAACTTTGTTATGTGTTCTCAATTGCATTTCATTCACTACACCTTTTCCTTTGTTTCTTTCGTCTAGAAGAGTTACTTTTCTGCAATTTCTTCTGCTTTTCATAACTAACACACCTGCCAACGTTTTCGCAAAGTTTCACCAATAATCATTCTGACAACGTGATAAGTTAAATAGCCATAAAGTGCGCAGTCCCTATCATTTCCCCCTTCGATTACTGTCACGTATGCTGTCTAAATACAAACACGAATTACTGCGCTGAAAGGTATCGTTCGGAAGCGAAATCGCTTGCAAAAACGGGCGTCAGGAAAAATGCCATCTACGCTTATGTTGCTGCCATTTATAGCTGTGTTTCATTCTCATTTATCGTTGACGTCTTAGGACGGAATTGCCAAGATTGGCTGGTGACAGGAATGTCTTCGAAAGGTTGGCATGAATTAGGCGAGACAAATCGTATTTTTCAACATCCTCTCTCCAACACTAAATGACGACGTTGATTTCAGTAACTAACTTATTCATACCTAACCAGGGAGGGGTCTCAGGCGTATGTCTAAACGGGGAATCGATAGTACTGCGAGAATCTACACCCTTCATATAGTAGAAAACATGTTTCGTTTTTGCTGAGTCCTTGAACTCAAAGAGCTACGGACCCTTGAAGGTGGGGCACAGTACACCGCCAGCACGACGTGCATGCCTGTGCGGGACGTGGCGAAAGGCTCTACGTCGAGCGAATCGCTGGCTCAGCAAGTGCGACGCTACATCACGAGTGCTAGGCCAGATGATTGACTTCCGCGCTTTGCACTATTTTTGTATTTTTTCATGGCCACTGCCTCCTTTACCAATTTGCTTCCAACACATCTCCTCCACAT
The DNA here is from genome assembly GCA_947359475.1 of Heligmosomoides polygyrus bakeri. NCBI lineage: Eukaryota > Metazoa > Nematoda > Chromadorea > Rhabditida > Heligmosomidae > Heligmosomoides > Heligmosomoides polygyrus. The sequence continues at coordinate 80,193,451 of OX375866.1, forward strand.
TTATTCCACTCTAAATTGTCAAAATGGTCAGATTCGTGAATTTCCCAAATAACCCCCTCCCTGGGAGAAGTTCGGGCGAGGTCAGTGATTATAAACTCTACAGCCCTAGTCACCCGTACCTGCTGTGACCTATCGTAATCGGCCGAGATTCCAAAAACTGATGTCAGATTCGTGATCTGCACCCCAAATAATCCACTTGTGCGAGGTTTGGGCGACATTTTTTTTTCGACCTCTCAACCTCTGAGTCATGAAAAGGTTATAATAACCAATTTCGCCCAAGGTTGGGGAGGCTGTGCTCTTCCGTTCCTCGTCCAGAGCCAGCAAGGTGCATCGCATTCCTATTACCGAAGGTCGTTCCATTCCAGCCCGCAGGAAGACGTTGGAGGCAGTTTCTTAGAGAAAGCGAGGAGTGTTCTAGATCCACGTCCTGTGGGTAATAACGTAGAGTCATTTTGTTTGTAACAGAAACCTGCTAACCCCAATTAATGTAAAGGAATTGACGCAAATTCACGATCGAACATCATTCGTGATTCGAAGCGGGGTCTAGAAAGTTGCTACACTCATGTGGAAAGGATAAACCACTAATATTTCGATATATGCCGCGGGGACGTGTAGCATTGAGAGATGGGAAAGCCTCATCCAATCAGACCGCATTGAATGGGCATGTCATTCAGAAAGGGCGTGTACGGTCGGTACCCTAATCAGCTGGCATGTGTTGGTCTGTGCTCTGGTTGGTTATTAATGGCTGACGCACTCCTACCTAGCAATGCTGCTCACCTTCGCGACATGTGCCAATGTTTCTATCGGTTTGCGTTGTACTTCATAGAGCGGAGCGAAGTGATAGACAAGGCGCGGTCGAACCGAGGTCGAAGCACTACAAGAACGGGTCAAACTGGTTTCGACAATTTTCATTTCCATTTTCGGTGGTGTGATTGAATTTATCAATTTCACCCTATCTATTCCGTTTAGAATGCTGCCGACTCTAGGAGAGCAAACGATCGTTGCAGAACTGGCGAAGGGTAGCCCAGCGAGCGCAGAGAATTATTAAATAGTAGTGCAATGCTATAAAGTTTTCAAATTTTTACAACTGCAGATTTGAGCAGTGTTGTATCCCTGAGGATACAATTTCACTAGACCTCTGCGGCCTCTTCTTGCCACTGGACCTCTGGGGTTTCTTCTTACTGCTCTCTGTGCTAACAGAGAGCCTCACGTCCGCGTGCGTAGAGGCAGCAGAAATAGTACAGCTTTATTAGCGAATTAGTCGACCACGGTAACGGCGACGACGACGGCTGGAGGCGGTGGAGGTAGGCTGGCTGGCGGCTGGAACTCCTCGGCGACGGTCCTCGGTGACCCTCGGCGGCGACCTGCGATGACGACCCCTGAGGGTTTCGGCAGCGGCCTTATATGCGCCCCGTTTTCCCGCCGGTCGTTACTTTGACCTGCCTTGGCGGATTACCACCGCGCCTACGTGGGTGGTCATCGGCTTTCTACTAGCCGGCTACGGGCGCGCTACACACGATCACCACTGTGATCGTCCAGCCATAACACCTCCCCTAGTAGGAAAATAATTACAGCGAAATATTTTTCTACTACTTAACGAGAACTTAATTAACAAACGAAGTCTATTAAAACTACAACAGTCAACAATTAACTAAGAAAAGTCGTCTACTCCATAGCGTCGGACTCGTCTTCTGGTCCTTGTAGAACGTCGTAGTTGTTGTGGTTGTTCTCTGTCCGCATCGCGTCGTTGATTGGTTGAACCCGCGGTCGTTGAGCAAGCAGGTTCCGTCCTCCATGCGTCGTCCAGTTCAAGAACATCGAGCAACGTTTTGAGCGCAGAGCTTTCCTCCTGACAAGTTCGCTATTCGGCGCAACGTCGCATCTGATTCGCGTGCTTGCGAATCGCTCTTCCGTCAACTTCGACCTCATAGTTGACGGCACCAAGGCGTTTCACTACCTTGCCTTTCGTCCATACAAATCGTGGTGCCTTCCATCTCTGTACGTATACGTGATCGCCTACAGCGAACTCTTTGGGCAGCACACCATGCCTGTTGTCGAACTGCCGTTTCATCTTAGCTCGTCTTCCCTTCGCGAGCGGATCTTCTGATTCCTCTTCCATCGGAAGCTTAAACGCGTCCTTAGCTTCCTCCCCAAAAACACTTCCGCCGGAGTTCTCTCATTCAGGCACGCGTTTGGCGTAGATCTGTACGCCTGAAGCACCACGTTGAGCGTCTCTTCTGTTGGCCTCTCCTCCCCTTTAAGCTTTTTGATACCTCGCTAAAGCGTATCAACAAAGCGCTCCGCCTGTCCATTAGACTGGGGGTGATAGGGGGCAGTCTTGATGTGCTCAATTCCTCCTTCCTCGCACATCCTTTTAAACTGTTCCGACACGAACTGTGTGCCATTATCACTAACTATTGTTTGCGGCAATCCATACCTCGCAAACAGATTTTTCATGGCCTTCACGGTTTGTCCTGCAGAGATATTTGCCATCTTTAACATTTCTGGCCATTTGCTGAACGCGTCTACCACCACCATGTAGTAGGAACCATGAATTGGTCCAGCAAAATCTATATGAAGTCTCTGCCAAACACGGGTAGGCGCTGGCCATGTCTCTAGTGGTACCTTCACAGGATTCTTTGCGCTTTCCTGACACTTACTGCACTTGCGTACCACGTCTTTACAGTCCCTGTCAATCTTGGGCCAGTACACATAACTTAGGGCCAACTTCTTCATTCGCACGATCCCAGGATGACCAACGTGCAGTTCCTTCAAAACGTCTTCTTGCAACTTCGAAGGAATCACCACTCTTTCTCCTGTCATGAGACACTTCCCAACCACGGACAATGTCTCTCTTCTGTTGTGAAAAGGTGCCAACTTAGGGTCCACCTTTGGCCATCTTCCACTTTTCACACATGCCATAATCTTTCTCAACAACGGATCTCGCTCCGTACACGACTCAACATCTTCATGAGTCACTGGCAGCTTTCTGATGCATTCTTGCAGCACTGAACTCACATCTCCTTCAACAGCTGCGATCACCACGTCTTCGTCAGCAGCTCGATGTGTCTGCATCAGCCTTGACAAGCCATCTGCCTGTCCAAACTTCATCGTGTTGACATATTCAATGTCAAAGTCATAACCAAGCAGTATCGTAGCCCACCTCATGAGACGATTAGCGGAGTACACTGGAACTCCTTTCTTGTCTTCAAAAAATGGCTAGCAACGGTTTATGATCTGTCAGCAACAGAAACTTCCTGCCATACACATACTTGTGAAACTTCTTCACTGCAAATACTAGTCCCAGCGCTTCCTTCTCAATCTGGGAATAGTTCTTCTCTGCGCATGACAGCGACCTTGAAGCATGTGCTATTGGCTTTTCTGAACCGTTCGGGTATCTAAGCGAAATAACGCATCCGATACCATAGTCGCACGCATCAGCTGCAACTACTATCTTCTGCTTGGGATCATAGTGAGCCAAATTCATCTCACTATGCAATGCTGCCTTCAACTTTTCGAATGCCTTGGCTTGCTGGGACTTCCATTCCCACTTCACATCTTTCTTCATCAAGGCATCTAACGGTCCTCGAAGCTCTTTGATCGTTGGCATAAACGATGAGTAGTACGTTACCATGCCGAGAAATGCTCTCAGTTGAGCAACATTCCTTGGCTCAGCCATACTCTTGATCGCTTGGATCTTCTCCGGAATCGGCCTTCTGCCATCCTTGTCTACTATAAAACCAAGGTACCGAATCTCTGGCTTCGAGGATGCACATTTCTCCAATCGAACCTTAAAACCGTACTCAGCGATTCTCTCAAACAACGCTAGCAGGTTTTCTTTGTGTTCCCGTACCGTCTTCCACAGACCAAGATGTCATCCAGGTATGACGTCACACCTCTCAAACCAGAGAGCATCTTGTTCATTATCTGCTGGAAAATTCCAGGTGCAGTCTTTATCCCAAACGGTAACCGATTGTACTGAAACAATCCTCTGTGCGTGTTTATCACGACCTTCTTCTTCGCCTCTTCCGACAACTCCACCTGCAAGTAGGCATCTGACAGGTCGATCTGTGAAAACACGGTCCCGCCATTCAAGGACGCGAATATATCCTCTGGCACCGGCAAGGGATAATCAAACGACTGCAGCGCTTTGTTCAGACCAGTTGAGAAGCCTGCGCATACTCTCAACTTCCCATTCTGCTTTTTCACACACACTATAGGTGCAGCCCACTCAATGTGGCTCACCGGTGTAATCACACCCATTTCCACAAGCCTGTCAAGTTCCTTATCAACAGCTTCAACAGCAGCGTGTGCGACTGGTCTGCAACTTCGGAACACTGGACGCGCACCATCAACAAGCTGAAGCTCAGCTTTCTCCTTTGTGCAGTGTCCTAGACCTTCCTCAAACACTTCTGGATAGGTCTTCTTCAACTCCTCTCCAAGGTTTGCACTGTCCTCCAACTTCACTTCTGTCACCATCATCCTCATATGATGTGACATTTCTTCATTCTTCTCAATCCACTCGAGGCCCATTAGCGAGTTGTAAGGTGTCACATAGGCGTATCCTTCTGATACCGCACCCTTAATCTCGAACTCGCACCTCAGCTTTCCCCAAATCGTCATTGGAGTTCCACTGGCATTCTTCCCCACTAGGTTCGTCTTCTCGAGCGTTGGAGTGCCCACCTTCCTCCAAACACCCTCATTTATCAACGTTATATCCGAACCAGTGTCGAGCAAGAACTCTACAGGATGACCGTTGACGAGTGCTTCCCCATACATGCGCGTGGAATTCACTCTAGCTGCCGCACTCGAAATCTCGACTGTGCGCACGTGTCGTCTTGAATTCTACTTTACTGCTTTACCGTTGTCGCTACCACGACGGCTTCTCCGTCCCGTTCTCTTCAGCTCGGCATCTTTCCGCAGCTGCGCAACACCGCAGAATTTCTCCTTGTGCCCTGTCTTCTTGCAGTTCTTGCAGAACCACAACTTCGCTTTACATGCCCTGGCGTAGTGGTTCCCTTCGCAATTCCAACACTGAATTGCTTTCTTCCCTTCCTTGGCTACCATATCAACAGCCTTCACATTGCCAGCGATTGTTTCACTGTCCCTCTTTAGACTCAAGAAGTTCTCACACTCCATATGCAACTCCTGCAGGGACATTTTCCTTTCAGCCTTGTACTCCCTGTCTAAGACTGCAATGAGTCTCTGCCTTATCTCGGCTTCCATTGGAGACATCAGTCCAAAAATCCATAGAAGGCACTTAATTCCGTCCGAATCCAGCTCATGGATTTTCGCTTTCTCACACATTTCGTTCACACGACCAGTGTACGTGAGGTAATCCTCGCACTCTTTCTTTTCCAGCTTCAAACACTGGTATCTGGTCGTGAACTCTGAAGTCTTCACATCAAACAGCTGCTTCAGCGTGCTCACTGTTTCATCAAAACCGATCTCCGAGACTTCTTTAGGCAAGACATGCCTCTGGTACTTCTCGAAGGATGCAGCATCAAGCTTCTCACAGACAAGCCTCACTCTCGCGCTCTCTGGTAGCTGCTTTCCATCCTCTACAAACACTGCTCTGTACCTTAAGTACCACTTCGAGAAGCATGAGTCCACATCAGGATCGAACACGAACCTGTCGATCCGATTACTCAATGCAGCCATTGCATTTGGCACTGACATGGTTTCACCAGTCGTGCTCAACATATCTGCTCCTCTTACGTGCCTGAGCACCATGTCCAACATATCTTTTTGCTGCTTCTCAGCAACTCTCCTTTGCTCCTCCATGAGCTCCTTGAACATGGACATGACAAGCTGAGGATCCATCTCCGATCAACCCAGTACTTCTCTTTAGGCTTCTTTCTCAGAGCCTCAGACTTGCTCGAAGTCTTGCTCAGGCGTCCTTTCCTCACTTCCGCTCCTGTAGCGGGAAGTGGCACACCTGATCGCCACTGTTGTATCCCTGAGGATACAACTTCACTAGACCTCTGGGGCCTCTTCTTGCCACTGGACCTCTGGGGTCTCTTCTTACTGCTCTCTTTGCTAACAGAGAGCCTCACGTCCGCGTGCGTAGAGGCAGCAGAAATAGTACAGCTTTATTAGCGAATTAGTCGATCACGGTAACGGCGACGACGACGGCTGGAGGCGGTGGAGGTAGGCTGGCTGGCGGCTGGAACTCCTCGGCGACGGTCTTCGGTGACCCTCGGCGACGACCTGCGACGACGACCCCTGAGGGTCTCGGCAGCGGCCTTATATGCGCCCCGTTTTCCCGCCGGTCGTTACTTTGACCTGCCTTGGCGGATTACCACCGCGCCTATGTACGTGGGTGGTCATCGGCTTTCTACTAGCCGGCTACGGGCGCGCTACACACGATCACCACTGTGATCGTCCAGCCATAACAAGCAGGAAACCGGCCCATCGATCAGGTGTGATAATGTTTAAATTTTTAGTTCTGAAATCGATTTTTTTTCACTGTTTTTTATACTAAATACTAGATCTATATGCAAGCTGAAAAACTGGTAGTAAGTAAGTTTAATGACTGTTCAAGCCACGCAAGCTTTTTCTTGAATACCATGATGCATAGGCTAGAGCAAAGTTTTCGAATCAACAGTTTTCTCGAATTTCTTGAAACGTGTAATGTTTAATTTGAAAGATCTATTGTTAGCAAGAAGACGTGAAAAAAACGAAATAGTTTGGTAAGAAAAATGTTCGGCTTATGCAGAAAATAACACGACAGGTAAATAAATATTTAGTCACATGTGAGCAACACTAGCAGAAAATGCCTCTGGAAATTTACTTGTACTGCACTATGTACAGTTTAGTTGACTCTTACGATTTACGATTTACGAAATTTCAAATTTTGTTTACGCACACCTAGTGTACCCCTCATTCAAGGGCCTATAGCCCTTTTGATTAGGACTCAGAAAAGACGAAACACGTTTTTCTACAATGTAAAAGGTTGAGATTCTCGCAGCACTATCCATTCCACCCGATCAGACATACACCTGAGACCCTTCCCTAGTAAGTGCGCTAGATTATAAAGAACTAGCTTCCACAAAACCCCCTGAAAGTAGAATACGTGACGTGCCTTGCAAATGAATTGACTTACACCGACTTTTATCCTTTATCTTTTCACCTGTGCCGAAAATGTATGTATGCTCATTTCGCAACGTTACTCACGAAGAGCGGTTTGCAAAGATTTACCATCAGGGTAAAAATGTTTAGTTTGCAAGAAGCCTTTCCTAAATTCAGACAGAGATCACGCTCTAGGATTACCGGATCTATCCTAGTCCGGGGGCCATATAAGTAAAAAGTGTTATATGTAACAAATCTACTTGAGACTTACCGAGCAGCTTCTACGGAACCACATGGGACCTAGACAAGTAAAATCACGAAGAAAAAAAAAAACGAAAAAATGCATTTGTTGCGGCTGTAAGTCGGCAAAGTTGTGTGCCCTCCTCACCATGTTAGATCCAGGTTATAACATGTCAGGCGGCGGTCAGCACGCGGCATGCCTCCATTCCGTCGCTCTTTGCCCGCCGAGACGGTTGTAAACCGCGGCGATTTTTTATTATTTTTTCGTTTGTTCGTTCGTCTTTGGTTTCTTTTAGGTTCAAACTCGTTCTCTAGGAGCCGCTCGGTAAGTCTCAGTTCATTTTGTTACCTACTTTTTAGGTATGTGCCCCCCCCCCCGGACTAGGATAGATCCGGATTACCTTGTGCCTAGACTTGCCAACCTTCGATGTTGAACGGTGTGATCTACTAAATGTCACCTACTCCGTTACATACCCTGGTGAGACTTACCTCATTTGGTGTCAGGCTTTATCCTTTCTATAGCTAGATGTTGACCTAAACCGCAGCAGATTTTTGAGCGTGAAAAGTTAAGAAGAATGCAGTTCACTTATTATTAAAATAGAATCCCAGGAAACTGATCTGAGCGCCGGCGAGGACGGAAAACGGAGAAAATAGGCGGCTTCAGTTACAGCAGCCATAGCAGAGAAACTGGAAAGTATCAGAGGGATACTGCAGCAGTAAGCGCTAAAGCGAAGTTGATAATTATCAGAATCAACGGTTGAAAAGAGATGTGGATATTTGCTGAATAAGACAACTAACGTAAGATAATGCACCAGTTGTTTTATTCAGCATTAATTTTACGTCATTAATTTTTTTCCGCTGCTGTCCAGGAATAGAACTTACAATTTTGCATCTTTAAAAGACAACGTGATTTTCTGGTGAAACGAAAACAAATGGAAAATATGGAAATATAACTACGGGTTGCTCGTGTCTGCCATTTAATTTGTACAAGACACGTTTGTTGAAGACTGCATTTTTGTACTATATTACGTTTGGTGTTTATTTAAAGTGAAACATATATAAAGGTGTATACCTCATAAGTACCGCTTTATGCTTCAGTTTTTAAACGTTTTGTCCCAATTTTTTCAATTATGTATGACTAGTCTTGGATGTTTCAGCCCACTCGATGACAATCGCACGGCTAAGCCGATTTGTCCAAATGCTTGAGTGCAATTTTAATTTGATCCCATTTCCATTTGTTGTCATTCGCCTCCTCCTCCTCTTTTTAATGTTATTCACGGTTGAAGGGCTGTCCAGCTGGAATTCACAATTTCTAGCGCTTCCGCTCCTGCTTCACCGTCGCGCTTCATATGTAGTATAGACATAAGTACATATATGTAGCATACAAGTTTGCATAAAGACAGGCATGCACGTACGCAGAACTTGTCCCTTCAAGCTACATAGCGAACCATTATGGCTTGTTTTGACATTTTTCCGTTCCACACTTTTGTCTCGAGCGACCGTTTTTACCCAAAATTGCTCACAAACGTTGGAGCAGAACTGATGTGCTGAAATGAAACTGAAAAATGAGCATCTATTTTGAACAGTATAGAAGATTGTTGTAGAGCTGTCATGCCAAGATTGATATCGAATCTCTATTCGGCCTACGGCATAACCGCCTTCTTCATAGCCTGAAAAAGACAAGAGGAGAAATTAACCGTCCAAGAGTCATATCAAGTTTCAGCTATCTCAGAAGGTAAAGGGAGAAAGAGACGAACCGTGAGGAAGACTGACCTTACGTAAACAGCCGAATGGCTGTTCAGTCACCCTTCGGATGGAGACAAATGTGTATCTACTTTATTTTTCCATTAATTAGATAGCTTTTTAAACTAAAACATCCTTTGAATATAGGCTATTGGAGAAAATTATAGAATACGTTGCAATCGATTTATGTTCGTTACATTTTGAATCAGTCACTGCTTCAAACTAATGGAGGCACCTTCGATCCCACGCTGAACGTGAATTTTTTTCGACCACTCCTACCGTTTTCTACGGTCGTCTACAGCCAACTCATTCTAGACCACTGCCTTAGAAAGAGAAAAACGATGAGTTTCATGCACAACCATGCATCAGCGTCCCCGAATGTTCTGACTACAAGTATCCGTGTTGGTAAGTCATCATGGCCAACAACCAAAAAGTGAACCAACGAAGTAGTCAGTCAGTACAACCCATAATAAGTGTCTATGTACCTTCTTTCAGAACGCTATTTTTGAGATTCTTAGTTAATAATTCTGAAGTAACATTCTTGCTTCTTTTTCTAGGTTATGGCACTCTCTTACATTTTTGTTCAGTTATGTCGTGATTCAAGTGTATGGCGGCCTTTCGAACTCTGCTTCCTAAATTGAAGATGGATCTGTGGCAGTGGCATGGTGTCCTCTTAAGGGGCAAATTTGTTCGAAGAAAGCTCCACATTTTGGTGGGCGAAGATTTACATTATATCCATGTCGGACCTTCAGCGAGCGATCGGACGTCCCAGCCCTCAAACACCAATAACAGCCGTAGTCGTTAATCCTTTCTTCCTTAGCTTTTCTAACCTTCAATACAGGATAAAAACTAGCGCCACATACAAGGAGGAACAGGACAGTAGGGCGTGGTAGGGGAGAGTTACCAAAACGGTTCCTCCGTCGACAGTCCGCCGCAATCCTGCGACTCCGAATTGTATCCCTCCTCCCTCTCTATATTTGTCATGCAGGCAGACCGACAAAATTCACATGACCACGTTCTCGTTTATTTCATGGGGTTGTGCTGATCCCGCTACAACGTGCCTAATCTGCAAAAGGAATGGATGAAATCAATCAATATTAGTCGAACGATCGATACTGCTTACTTTCCTATATGTCAACGACAAATTGTATTCAAGTTCAAACAAACTTCAAAATAAATTCAAAATTAAAGTGTCTTCAAAGTCGACGAATTTCGTACATGTTAAACTACAGACTCTCCAAGATACTTGGAATAATTTTTTACTCATGGAAAATATGGTATAATTTTCTTTGAAATTTTTTAGTTCAACTGCCGGAAAGAGTGCAGTAACTTTATAACGTTTTTGTTTAAAAAAACAATAGTCAATATGGCAGCAATGATTAGGTCACTAAGGGACGGGATTGTGCCATCTACTCAAAAAGCTCGTCTGATTTTCGTTTGATTGATAGTGCAAGTGCTCTCCACATGAAGCGTCAAAGTGAGAATCTCTAAGTTCTTTACTTTCTCTTTACTTTTATTGTGTCGTTTGAGGCTTGAAATTCCACGGAGGCAGAAATTTAGCTGTCAAGCGAATAAAAATCACAGCGCCTTGGACAAGGACATGACGTCAGTCTATTCTTTTGACACTAAAAATAGCCGCCTTCCTGTCTTTTAAGCCATTATTTTTCTTCAAAAAATAAGAATTTTGTAAAATTTCAAGCAAGGTAGATGAATTAAAGCTTCAAAGAAAGCCATATAAATTTTTTTGAGCAAATAATTATTTAACTTCTTTGGAAAGGAGCTCGTTTCAATTTGGAAGATGCTCAGTTTGATTCCAAAAGCGTTAGGTTTGTTTAGAACACTGTGCAAACTGTTCTGCCATAGAAGCATATCACAAGGAATGTGTCGAATAGCTTTCTGCTTCGATTACCATCTGGAGAGCACGTGAATCGCTTTAGAAGATTGATTATTGTCTCCCGTGCAGTTCGATCCCATTTTTGCTCCAAGAAGGTAAACCTAATTTCTGTCATGTTTTAGGGTTTTTAGTCTTTTAGTCTGTCAAACATCTTAGGCACGAAGTTGTTCAACGACAGCGCGATCTAAATGCTGCAAATGCCAAATGCCTTGCCTTTTCTGTTCTCTCCATTCTGCTGCAATAATTTTCGGAGTGGCACCGAGTTGGACTGGGTATTTATCGCGTTGGTAATTCAATCAGAATAGGATGGCATTCCAGGGAACGGCATCATCACTTTATTGCGCATCTTAACACAGTATGGCACCCATAGTGTCGACAGATAGACAGAGTGGTCCATCCAGTGCTCTTATGAAGCTAACCAGTTTCTTTCCTGCTTTTCTCGCCAACGAGCGCTTACTATTGTGTACCTCCTTCACGCCCAATTAATCCTAGACTTTCACTGTGAAAATTCCTAGAGTTGGTCTGCAGAAGGTACTGAATCTCTTTTTCCTGCTCTAAGCGATTCCATGTCACTCCTTAGCATCCTCTTAGCGATTTAATTTTCTCTAGTCGTGGTGAGTCGACGTATTCTTGAAACCGTCATCGCCAGTGGTTCTGCCTTCGCATTCTACAGACATTCCTTGCTATAGGTGGAGATCCAAGGGTCAGAATAAATCCCATATGGTCCCAATCCGAATACGTAACATCGACCAGCTCTTCCATTCCAAGGCTTTACCCATGGTTTAGTTCTGAGATCAAGAATGGATTCACAACTCGTAGTTTGATGCATGATTCCTCACTTCCCATGGTTTTTTTCACACAGTTTGATCCGAGCGAGTTCCTTCGTGTGATGTGCAGTTCTCACGTGCTGCTTGAACCTGCTTTTCTTTCTGAATTTCACGAGTATTTTTTCATTAGTAGGAAGACAGTCTACATTACACATCATAGTGTACTGAACGACTAAACGGAGAGATTCCTGTGACGTTTCTGCTTCTGTGCCAGCGAGGTTGATAGGTGGAAAAGTTTATTTTAGGCCTGACGATTCGGCCATGTTGCGTCGTCTTCAGTAGCATGACTTTTCCCTGCTGAGTGTAGCAGTCGCTACAACTCGTTGTTAGCAAACCAGTATAGCGAAGTGTACGTATATCAAAAGTTTATGCAGTGTCTTATTGATCAAAGAAATCGTCAAAGTCTTCGCTACTGGTCTGTTAACAACGAGTTGTAGCGGCTGCTACGCTGAATAGTGAGTGGAAAGTCATGGTATGGGCAAGCTTGAGGTTCGGGAATCGAAGGGAGAGGTCGTAGTGTAGCGTCGTCTGGAGGGGGGTGGGGTCGTACTCTCTCGGTTTTGGCGGAGGATTCTCTCTAATTTCAGGTTTTTAATAAGTTATTTTTTCCAGGTATGGCTATGACCGTGCGGTTACATACAAGCACTCTCATTTCCTGAAGATAAAGACTTCCTGTTCGCAGATTTAGAGTCAATGAGAGGCTTTCATTTTTTTCAGATTTTGCCAGGAGGTCATGAGCATGGAGTTTTCTACCTGAAGGAGCGCATCTACTTCCAAAATTGCACTCTATACAATTTTAAATGTTAATTACCTAGGACGACCTAAGACTTCCCTACAAGATTTTTAAGCACTCTTCGAATCGATGAAGGAATTTCAACCGAAAGACGGACTTGCCTCGAGAAGAATTTTCTCTCTTCTGCAGGAAACAGCGCCTGAAAGTGAAATTGTACCCCCTAGAATTTTAAGCCCGTTTGACCCATAGCGATAAAACTATGTTTTTCTAAACGATCTTCTATATGATCTTGATTTAGCGTCATTTGTCAAAAAAATATCGACCCAAATCACAGTTTAATAATCACATATTCCAATCACATGGAAGATGTTAGTTTCAAAACCTACGTTTTGACACATAGAACACACAAAATTAAAGCTTTGTGAATTTTTCAGAAGCACCAAAGATCTCCGAGTTATAGCAGTTTGCGTGCGGCTACTGCGTTCTCTGACATGATCGACCGCAATTGAAGGATGGATAGACTCTTCGCGGAAAAAAACTTTTCTGCCTTCTGAAGGAAAGAACTGTAGAGAGTGGAACTGTGCCATATGAAATTTTAAGTCGTGTTTACTATACAGTAAAAAACTAAGCTTCTCCGGTATGATGACAATATGATTAGGATGGATCGTAAGCAAAATTCTCGTTTTTCATGAAAAAAACTATTTTTTAGCCGAAGCAGACCACCCATACGAATAACATTCTGCCACAAAAATTTCCAAGTCTTGATCAATGCACAGTGAAAAAATCATGACTTTCTGGATCGAACAGGATGAATCGACCTCCGGTCGACTTTGCACCAACGTTGTCGGAGCATAAACTTGAACGTTCAAAGTTTCACAACTCGGTAAGTTTTTCGAAGTTTCAAAATCCCTGTATCTTTTCAAAAACTAGAAAAAAGTCCTCTCTTGCTGTGTAAGAATCAATTCAAAAAAAGGAGTCTCATGCGCGGCAGGGGGGTCCAATTTCTGGTCCATTTCGCAAAGATGCATACCGAAATTTGAACCCCCTCCCGCCCCGCATGAAGTGCCCTTTCTTGGAAATCAGTTCTTACATGGTTAGAGAGCATATTTGCTGTATTTTCCGATGGTCGAAAAGAATTTTTGATTTTCGCAAAACAAGTCAAGATATGATCAATTTTCGGAAGTCGTGAACTGAATCCTTCACCATCGTCATCGGGATGATTTCTCAAAAATGTTCATAACTCAGCCAATTTTTGAAAATCAAAAATCCCGCTTAACCATCAGAAAATAGAAAATTTTGCTTTTTACCATATAAGAATCATATTCCAAAACAGGGGTCTTCATGCGGGGCGGGGTTTCGATTTCTGGTCGATTTTCGGAAAAAATCGACAACAAATCGAACCCCCCCCCCGCCCCGCATGAAGATCCCTTTTTATGAAACGTTTTTGTAACCATAAAGAAGCGCTTTTTCTCTACGTTTTGAGAAATTTTTGAATTTCAAAAAACTCGCTGAGTTATGTTTATTTTTGTGAGATCACTTCGATGACGACGGTGAACGGTCACGACTTCCGAAAATTGATCATATCTCGGCCAATTTTCCGAAAATCAAAAATCCAACCATCAAAAAATAAAGCAAATACGCTCTCTAACCCTATAAGAACTGATTTCCAAGAAAGAGGTCATCATTCGGGGCGGGGGTTCAATTCTCGGTACGCATTTTTGCGAAATGGACCAGAAATTGGACGGTGGCGATGCCCGTTCCTCCACGTGGTGCCACTGGAAACTGCTCGCTCTGCGAGCTAAGCTAATCACGGACATTCGAATGCAGGCGACAGGCCCTTGTGACAGGCCGGCCTATGGAGATCCCATGTCACATCACATGGTTGATGGCGTTAACTGTTTGTCGAGATAATGCTACGGCGTCCGCGGGAGCCGACGCGCACTCGCAAAGCCCGGCGAGTGTGAGAAGTATGCGAGGGTCCCTGATGCGAGGACGGCATCGGGGGGCAACTGAGCTAGTCCGAATGTCCCGTAACGTAAGTAGGACCCCCGTGGCTACGCTGAATGTGGGTACGTTGACGGGCCGCTCGTGCGAGTTGGTTGAAGCACTGGAGCGAAGAAGAGTTGACCTTAATGGGCACGTAGGTGCTGCGAAGGACGGGTACAGGTGGTGGTGGTTTCGACTGCTTCAATTATCGTCCGATTCGCTTGCTTTCGCATAGCATGAAGATCTTCGAGCGAATCCTCGATAGAAGAATCCGTGAAATCGTCAAGCTCTCCGACAACCAGTGCGGCTTTGTGTCTGGTTGTGGGACCATTGCTGCTATATACGCCGCCCGCCTCCTGGTGGAGAAGCATCGCGAGAGACAGAAGCCGGTGCATATCGCCTTTCTCGACTTGGAGAAGGCCTTCGACCGCGTACCGCGTGAGGTTATATGGTACGCCTTGCGACAACACAACGTACCTGAGGAACTCATAGAGTGGGTGCGGATGCTCTACGCTTGCCCAAAGAGTAGAGTGCAAGCTGCAGCTGGAACCTCAATGGAGTTTCCCATCTCTGTTGGGGTGCATCAAGGTTCAGCGCTTTCTCCACTCCTCTTTGTTGTCGTCATGGATGCCATTACGCGAGATCTTCAGCAGCCCGTTCCATGGACGCTGCTCTATGCTGATGACGTGATGCTCGCTTGCGAAGAGAAAGACGATCTCGAGCGGCAGGTGCAAGCTTGGTGCGACCGTCTGGCGAGGTTCGGACTCAAATTGAACGTCATGAAGACCGAGTACCTAACGACTGACGTGAATGAGTCCGGCTCCATTAAGATTGACGGCACTGAGCTTGCACGCACTTCGGTGTTTAAATACCTGGGATCAGCAATAGCGTCTGACGGCGATCTGATGGTTGAAGTGAACTCACGCGTGAGTGCAGCTTGGTCCAAGTGGTGTTCGCTGACTGGCGTGCTCTGCGATAGGAAGATACCGGAGCACCTGAAGTCGAAGATTTACAGAGCCGTCGTGTGCCCGGTAGCGATGTACGGCGCTGAGTGTTGGCCTGCGACTAGGGAAGTTGAAACACGCATCAGCGTCATGGAGACGAAGATGCTGCGCTGGACGGCTGGAGTCACGATGGACCGCATCCGAAACGATGTCATACGGCAGAAGTTCGGTGTCGCGCCGATAGCGGACAAGATGCGCGAAGCTCGCTTGCGATGGTACAGCCACGTTCTGCGTGGGAAAGAAAACAGCGTCCGCAAAATAGGCCTTGAGTTGGAAGTATCTGGAAAGCGGCCTTGAGGACGCCCGAAGCAGCGTTGGTCCGATACGTTACACACGGACATGAAAGTAGCTGATGTCCATCCTGATCAAGCGCAGGATCGGGAAAGGTGGCGTCGTAACACCAGAAGAGCGGACCCCGCGACGTCAAACGCTGAAGAATAAGAATAAGAAGAAGAAGACCGGAAATTGGACCCCCCTGCCGTGCATGAAGACTCCTGTTTTTGAAATTGATTTTTACATAGCAAGAGAGGACTTTTCTTCTTGTTTCTGAAAAGCTAGCAAGAATTTTGAAAAATTAGTCTATTTATGAATATTTTTGTGAGATCACTCCGATGACGATTGTGAGCGGTCGATCCGAGATTCAGTTCACGACTTCCGAAAATTGATCAGATCTCTTCTAATTTTTCGAAAATCAAAAATCCACGATCCATCCTAATCATATCGTCATCGCTGTGGAGAATCATGTTTTTTTTTGCTGTATCATGCACAGAGTTTGGGTTTATGTAGCTTCATTTTCGTTTTTTATGACGTTTCCTTAGGATGGGAGAACATTATTTCCATAGGGAAGTCCATCGTCCATCCTTCGTTTATCCGCCCCATAATCGATTCGATGAACGCTTCAAAAATTTATAAGAAAAGCACTTAAGTCATCGTCAGAAAGTAATACTCAAAATTTTATATAACACAATTTCAGACGTCGCTCCTTCACGTAGAAGAATGTTCCGTGTCCATGACGTCCTGAAAAAAAACTGCATAAATTGAGCAGTAATGCTTGGAAGACTGCGAAAAGAAATTCTTTATTTTGAAGTGTCGAAAATAGCATTCAAAATTTTAAAGAATTTTATTGTGTTTTGAAAACATGTATTGCTCAGGGAACTCGTTTCATTGTTCTCTTCAGTGCCGAAGCGCACCTAAAAAGAAGAGTCTATTAAAGAGTTCAAAATGCACAAGAAACCTTCAAAAAAATCAAGAAATACAAGAAATAGAGCAGTGGAAGAGAGAGGGAGGGGTCGTACGAATTCCGCTTCCGAGGGGGGGGGGGGGAGTCGTAAATTTCCAGCAAAAATCGAACCCCACGCTTGACCCTGGTCGTGGTGCGGAAGACGACGAAAGGGTCGAAACGTCAGTCCTAAAATGAACTTTTCCACCTAACAACCTCGCTGCACAGAAGCAGAAGCATCACAGCTGATAAAGATGCCAAGGTTTCAAGATGAGAGAACTTGGAAAGCACTAGGAGAGATTTCTGTAAAAACCTCGGCTTCCCTCGAATTTAAATTCAGCATGTTGCATATATGAATCCTTTGATCAATAAGACAATGCATACACTTTTGATACGTACGCTACTGGCTAGAATCCTGGCACTAACGGTGACTCTGAAGACGGCGAGACAGTCGAAACGTCAGGCTAATAAACATTTCACCTAACAACCTCGTATGGCAGAAGAGCCTGAAGACGGTGACCATTTTTTGGGTAGTATTTTCAGCCCTGTTTTCTTCAGAAAAAGTATACAATCTAGTTGTCCTCCGCTGATCATATAAACAAAAAAAATTATGCACCATTCCTTATTGTTAGAAGGCAACTTCTTCTTCTTCTTCTTCTTCTTCAGCGTCTGTCCCGCTTCGTAGCGGGGTCCGCTATTCTGGTGTCATGACGCCACCTTTCCCGATCCAGCGCTAGATCAGGGTGGACACCAGCCGCTTTCAAGTCCGTATGTAACGTATCAGCCCAGCGCTGCTTCGGGCGCCCTCTAGGCCGCTTTCCTGTTACCTCGAAGTTAAGGCCTATCTTGCGGACGCTGTTTTCTTATCCACGCAGAACGTGGCCGTACCATCGTAAGCGAGCTTCGCGCATCTTGTCAGTTATCGGCGCGACACCGAACTTCTGCCGAATAGCATCGTTTCGGATGCGGTCCATGCGCGTGACTCCTGCCGTCCAGCGCAGCATCTTCGTCTCCATGACGCTGAGGCGCGTTTCAACTTCCTTTGTCGCAGGCCAACACTCAGCGCCGTACATCGCTACTGGCCGGATGACTGCTCTGTAGATCTTTGACTTAAAGCGCTCTGGTATCTTCTTGTCGCAGAGCACGCCAGTCAACGAGCGCCACTTGGACCAAGCTGCACTCACGCGTGAATTCACTTCGACCATCAGTTTGCCGTCAGACGCGACTGCTGATCCCAGGTACTTAAAGACCGCAGTGCGTGGAAGCTCGATGCCGTTAACCTTGATGGAGCTGGACTCGGTAACGTCCGTCGTTAAATACTCGGTCTTCTTCACGTTCAATCTGAGTCCAAACCGCTCCAAGCGATCACACCAAGCTTGCAACTCTCGCTCGAGTTCTCCTTTATCTTCGCTAGCGAGCATCACGTCATCGGCATAAAGCAACGTCCAAGGGACGGGCTTCTGAAGATCTCGTGTGATGGCATCCATGACGACAACAAAGAGGAGTGGGGAAAGCGCAGAACCCTGGTGTACCCCGACAGAGATGGGGAACTCCATCGAGGTTCCAGCTGCAGCTTGAACTCGACTCTTTGGACAAGAGTAGAGAATTCGCAACCACTCTATGAGCTCTTCGGGAACTCCATGATGTCGCAAGACGTACCATATCACTTCACGCGGTACGCGGTCAAAGGCCTTCTCCAAGTCGAGGAAGGCGATATGCACTGCCTTCTGTTTCTCGCGATGCTTCTCTATCAGGAGGCGAGTGGCGTGTATGGCATCAACGGTGCCACAACCAGCCACGAAGCCGCACTGATTGCTGGACAGCTGGACGATGTCCCGAATTCGCCCATCGACAATTCGCTCAAAGATCTTCATGCTGTGCGGAAGCAAGCGAATCGGACGGTAATTGGAGCAGTCTGCAGGACTGCCCTTCTTCTTCCAAATCGGGATCGTCGTACTTTGGCGCCAACACTCAGGCACTTTCTTCTCCGCCACAACCTGATTAAAGAACTTCGCCAACCACTCAGCCGGGTACCAGTACTTGGACTTCCACAAATCAGCTGCCACGTCATCGGGCCCAGTCGCTTTGCCTGGCCTCATCTTCTTCAAAGCCGCTTCAGTCTCCTCCACGGTGATCTTCTGAACGGGGCCGTGGGTTGGAGCCGTTGAAGGGATGGCTGGATGAGGGAATTCTACCGTAGAGATTTCCTCAAAGTAATCGCGCCATCGCTTCAATGCCTTCTTGCGGTCCGTAAGAAGATGGCCGTTCTCATCATTGATGCCGAAGAACTTCTCGATGTCCTCGGTCTGGCGATGGCGATTCTTTGCAAGTCGGTACAGATACCGCTCACCATCGCGAGACTCGAGCTTCTCGTTGACATCTCCATAATGAGTGGCTTTCGCAACAGCCACGGCCTTCTTTGCAGCTTTCTTCGCTTCTTGGTACTTCTGCCAGTTATCGGCTGTCTTTTCGCCGAGAAACACGTGATAAAGCGACTTCTTCTCTCGAACCTTCGCTTTCACGTCGTTTGTCCACAGCCATGTCTGCTTGTCGACCTTCCGTCGCCCAGGCTTCGTAATGCCGAGTTCGGACTGTGCAGCTTGACGAATCGCGTCGGTCGCCTTCTTCCAAGTTTCGTCGACAGTCGTGACTGTCGGCAACCGCACGCGAGAAATCACAGCTGCTTCCTTCTCTCTGATTCGCCACCACTTAATTCTAGCTGCACCGCATCGCTCAACTTGCTTCAGCCTCGGAGGGGCGATCTTCAAAGTGCAGATCAGCGGTCGATGCTGTGGGGCGACCGTCTCATACGGCACGATCTTCGCGTCTGTGACAAGACTCCGGTCGCGATCTCTCACAAGGACAAAGTCTATCTGAGTCTTTGTGTTCCCACTGTAGTATGAGATAAGGTGCGAGTCGCGTTTTCGGAAGACGGTGTTCACTATGGTGAGGTTATGCGATTCCGCGTAATCAAGAATGCGCTCACCATCGGCGTTACGTGATCCGTATCCGAACCCACCATGACAGCTGTACCCGTCTTTCGTAGCACCTACGTGCCCATTCAGGTCACCAGCGACTATGATGACATCTTTCGACGGTACCACTGCTGTCTTCTCATCAAGCAGGCTCCAAAACTCTTCCTTGGCTTGATCCGAGCAGCCAGTCTGCGGAGCATACGCTGAGAAGAAGTGATAGAGTCGCTCCTTAGCGGCGACAACGATCTTCATCAATCGATCGTCAAAGCGCTCGACGCTTACAATCGAGTCACGAAATCGTTCGGAGACGATTATTCCGACACCACTGGTGGTCCTGGGACTTCCACATAGAACAGCCTTAAAGCCACGTCCTATGTCCCTTGACTTGCGGCAGGACCACCTCGTCTCCTGCACCGCACAGAAATCAACTCTTCTACGCTCCAGTGCTTCAACCAACTCGCACGAGCGGCCCGTCAACGTACCCACATTCAGCGTTGCCACGCGGGTCCTGCTTACGTTACGGGACTTTCGGACTAGCTCAGTTGCCCCCCAATGCCGTCCTCGCATCAGGGACCCTCGCATACTTCTCACACTCGCCGGGCTCTGCGAGTGCGCGTCGGCTCCCGCGGACGCCGTAGCACTATCTCGAAACACTTGAGCTGTCATACACCATATTGTTAGAAGGCAACAAAATAGCAAAAAAGCCGCTGCATAGCTGACTTCATTCCACTTTCTTCTGTTTAAATTCGAGTGGTGAATAGTCAGTAAAAAACATTCATTGAATCAGGGTCACTGTCACTTGCATTCCGTCTTCTGGTCCAAAAGTCGGAACATGAAACACGGCAAGGAAGCTCTGAAAGTGGTCGCTTCTGCACGGATTTGGAGTTTAGACCGACTTATTCGAGTTTCTGGTGATACATGACAAAAAACGCAAGTACATACATATCTACAAACAGATGCACACTGCAGAAGATTTTGAGACAATTACCTAATTTCAGGCTATTCAAAGGCAAACGCTTCGCTCCAGCTTCTGTACATTCAGATGCATTCTGCCGTTTTTAGTAATGCAGTAGAGGAAGAGCTGAATATTCGACATGGCATGATCTGTGACTACAGAATGAAAGCACAGTTTACTCTCGTTTCCCCAAGGCCTGTCTGCCGACCCGTATCCCGTCGTACTTTTCCGGCCAGTTTGTTTATTTTCACCCGCCTACGCTTCAATGACGTTGCCGCCGAAGATGAAGCAGTCCGTGTCTAATTCTGGGTGTGGTTGTTGTGCCGACTGCTGCCTGCATTTCGCCACCACATCACCATCACTTATTCAGTATAATTTTCACAGCTTTCTTTGAATACAAGGATAACAATTTGCATTCGCCAGTTGTTGACTCAAATAAGAGCACGACACCAGTAGTCGCTATTATTGACCATCACTGCTCTACATATTTAGATGGGCTTCGAGAGTTCAGCTCATTGGCGAGATTCTGTTGACTAATTGCAGCTGTGTTCGCAGCTGTTTCTCGTAATTTTTACTGCACTGCAAGTGGCCTAATGTTACATAAGTGTTACGAAGCAGTTGTACAATCGACTTTAACAAAGCCAAATGCAACGGTTCGCATGTCGTGCCATGCCATTTGGTACCATTCTCCAATGAAAACGTCCTCGAATGTGGTGTAGATGGACAGAGTAGTGGGTGGTACCATGAAGCCATTCAAGCCAAGCAACTCCAACCCGCGCCACCAAAAATGGTCAGTTTGTCTTGATGGTACAGGACCTGTCGTTCCTCCTACTCCCCCGGGTCGATAACTCTATTGTTGGACGAAGCAGCTACAGCATACGTAGAGTCCTCAGTCTCCACAGAAGTTGCTTAGACGAGCAAGCAACTGAACATTGCGATAATAAAAAGAAGACGAACTTCTTAAGCTCCCGCTGCCGCTGCAACCTTCGAGGGAACTAGTGGGCTACCTGGCAATTAGAGTGAGTCATGGGAACACATCTCCTTAGATACTCGTGCTATCATCGCACGCATCCTTGCCAAAAATGCTCGCCATTATTTTGTCTGCTCGTTCTGCACAACGCACGGCATTTATGCCTATGCTGTCTAGATATTCACATAGGGATATTTTAGGGTAAATAGTGGCCCTCCTAGGTGCTTCTGGAAGCTTAGAGATTACAAATGCTGACCAGAACATTGTGGTTCAGGAGATTTGTCACTCTTGCTCTTCATTTCATGCTCGGTGTCCTGCAGATTTACCTCCTCCTCCACACCATAACAGAGTTCATCTGCTGGAGTAACAAAGTTGTTTTTCTCTGATGTGGTCAAGGTGAACGACAATGTGTAAAGATGGCCACTTTTAGGATAAATAGTGGTATTTCAAACAGGTGATGTCCAATCTGTGGAATCCTAGGCTTACGGGTTTGAAAGCATAACAGTAATGGTTGCCCGCGGAAAAAGTGAGCAGAAAACAGATTCTGTGACGATGACGAGGTCCGCGCCTACAATCGACGGTGTCACATGCTCCTCAGCGGTAGAAATGCTGATATCTCTGACTTAGCTATGTACAAGGCAAATGTTCTTATTAAGTAAATCTGTACCACACCGTAGCACGGTCGGCGTACCGCGCTCCTGAGACGAGCTCCTTGTTTCGAACCCCGTCCAGGCTCCTCTTGCTTCCCCCCCCCCCCCCGGGTCGATGAGTCGATATTAGTCCTGTCTAGGAAAGATGAAACGCTAAACTGTTCATAGGTTAGCAGACACAACTTATTGCATAGCCAAATACACTTAAAAATTGCCTCTACGATAAGTGTTCAGAAATGAAATGCGTGGAGCATCGGAGACAAGCCGTCCTTTATTCTCTATTCCTGATAACTCTTAGCTAATTCTCAGACGTTTCTTTAACGATAGACATGAGATGTGCTTTCTGCATGAAGGGAATTCGGGATGGTCACAAAACGCCTTGTGAAAAATTCCCCGAAATATTATGCAATTCAGTTAGGTCAAACTGTACGCCCGCTCTGTGCTGCTGCCCTTTCAATTTCCATAAGTGCACATTCCGTGGAGAATCCAATTTTCTCCACGCGATCACCTCCCATGATCGTCCATATGAGGTGCAAATGAAACGCAGCTGTCCATGCGTATGCAAATTTCGTAGCTCATTCTAGATTAACTGTGGGCATTCCAAAGGCAGTTCCTTTCCTCCTGCCGGCAGAATGTCAACGCTTTCTCATGGATCACTTCCGGAAGCTCTACATTCCAGCTCCTACCTATTCAATAGCTATTATAGTATCAATTTGGATCATTGTCTGTGCATTAGGTTGACATTAAATTGTGGCACGACGGTATCAGTTTTAAGTGCAAGGTTTCGGAGCAACAAAATCTGCTATCCCTGCTATTAATTCAAATTCAGTCGCTTTATTGCGGAGTGTTCTTTCCCTAATTTGGCTGCCAGTGCTTGAGGTTAGACGTAACTTTTCTTTCGTGGAAAGCTCATGGTAGACAGAAAATGGAATTTTCAAGGCGCTCGTCACTCATGCGGGCGTCTGTACAGAAGACAGGTCGTTTCGCAAATCTTCAAATCTTTCCTCCTGCCGGCAGAATGTCAACGCTTTTACAACGCGATGGATCACTTCCGGAAGCTCTACCTTCCAGCTCCTACCTATTCAATAGCTATTATATATCAATTTAAGCTATCAATTGTGGTGCTTGGTATTGTGAACCTACAAGAAGTAAATGGAATTTTCAAGGCGCTCGTCACTCATGTGGGCGTCTGTACAGAAGACAGGTCGTTTCGCAAATCTTCCATGATCTCAGCAGACTTTTCAAAATTGGAGGAGGGGGGGGGGCGGGTGATAGAACTAGGTGACCACTCATATTTTGATATGCTTTCCTGTTATCAAGCAACATGATTCAGGATATGAAAGACCGGGTGACCATTTTTTACTTTTTTCAACTAGAATTATTTATCGTATGAAAATTTCAGGTCATTCAGAATTCAGTGATTATTCCAGTCTATGGCAGCTGCAAAATGGGTATCTTCCCCAATCGAGAAGACAAGGTCCATCAGAAGAGTGCAGCACTCCTGTTTTGCTGAAAATTCCTCTTTTCACTCGTCAGGTTCCAGGGTGACCTCTTCGCTCCTTCACCGCTCCCCCCCCCCCCCGCAAAGTAAACATGAACAGAACCGTGTGCTCAGCCTGTCTAAATCTTTTTTTAGCAATTGTTTTGATAAAATAGAACCACTCATGAAAGCCTGATCCAGAACTAACGATCCGATTAGTCAGGTGAACCTGAAGGTTTAGAAAGCCACGTTGTTTCTCTGTTAAGTGTTTGGCTTGAACAGTCTCCAAAACTTTGATTACGCCTCCATCGGATAAAAATTGACGTGCCTTCCAAAAGTTTCATTCTATCCTGCATCAAAGCAACGATAATGATGTCGGCGGTGCAATTCATCTGGATTACATTGATCATTACCTGTTCGTGGCGTAATTCTCGATTCCTTATCGACCAATGTTGTAACTTAAGATAAAGGTCTGGAGGAGTAAGGTGTAAAAAGCTGTAACCACTTAATTTTTCAAGACAAGGGTTTGTAATTCGTCTACATGTAAACTGTAAATAATGAGATGTAAATCTGTAATTCGCATGTCCATCTCATAATCAATCAAGCAAACATCGTGGAAGATAGCGCGGTCTCTGCGACAGACTCATAAAATTTTCGCATTTCCTGTTGTTCCTAGCAATCCATGAAGCTTTGCTGTAACTTAAAGAATCAGCATTTTGTTCACACGCTATCGGTGACAACATTTTTAGGGCATCCTGTATACAAGTGCTCTGACGCTGCTACCTTGGTGTTCTTCGAAGGCGTTTAATCGTCTAGAGGAACTTTAAGTGACGCACGTAAATTTCATCAGAAGTGCTTCGCAGACAGATTTCATCGCGTGACAAAACAATCTGAGAGCAGCGGAAATGAATAGAGCACAGTTTGAGATGGGTTGTCAGAGGGTGTTAATTGCTGTCAATCGCTGATATAAGCGAAAGTAATGAATCGCCTTCAATAGGTAAAAAATGACGTACTGGTTCTGCCCCAGAAGTGCATACGCGTATGCGCTCACACCTACGCATACCTTGAGACTACAGAAGATTGAAAAAGTGATGCGCACAATCGGAAGCAGTTGATTAGGACTCCTTCTAAAAGGTCACGCTATGACGATCGTATGCTCGTCATGTCCGTAGTAGAATTCTCTCAAATAGTAGCTTTCTGATCTCAACGCTAACTAACCGATGCCTTAAAAAAGTCTATTTAAGAAGCATGATTCCTACAGGCACCTCACTCCTGGAGTTATACCTCACGCGCTGCGATCGTTATCGCTTCTCTGTTGGCTTCAGCAAAATTGGCTTTTAGAATGAAGATAGCAGAATAGGTCCTGTCGTTATTCAACCCCTTTGCTCTATGCGTCACTCATTCCACTTCGACGCGTCTTCGCAGAGACAATTTGAATGTGTATTTGGCAGCACAGCAACCATCAATAGTCAGCCGATGAACAGGTCAGTGTTTCTCCTCCTGTAGTCCAGTAGCGATCCACCGACAAGCAGAAGGGATATGTGGCTCGATTGGCCCTTGCGGGTCCAATCAATCCCGTGATTGTAATCGAAACATGTGACAATTTCATTTTTAAAATTTCGCCCGTCATTTACTTTCTGTTTTGAAGGCCAAAATACAGAAAGCGATTTTGCGTCGTTTCGTCTTGTCGTGAATGCTCATTTTTCATTTCATCGGCATAGTAAGAAACGCTTGAGAGTTTACTGATAGACAGAGACAAGGATTCAATCTGTCGCTGTGCGTGTATGAAGACTTAAGGAGACTGTAGACAGGTAGAAGATTGAAAAGATGCCAAACTTCTAGGAACGCTGCAAAAAGGTGTTGTTGTGTTGTATGTGTACATGGCTAATGGATGTCTTCTCCTCATCTTGATCCCGTTATGCTAGAAAACTGCCTATGCTTTGAGTGAATAAAAAGGTTAAGCATTGGCGTTTCAAGCTGCAGTTCGAAATCTATCAGGTTGTGCAAAAGTTTCCCGCCACTTGTACAATTTTCAAATTTTCATTTTCATTTTTCAAATTTATTTTTCTCGTTCCAAACATAGAACAACTAATGATCATATGCGCCATTACTAGCTATAGTATTTTGCCATTTTTCGTGTAATTTGATTTTTTAATCACATATTTATATTGTTTTCAGATAAGCAATATCGCATAATTCTCTACTTTGCTGCAATGTTTATTGCAAGTTCGATTAGGCCATCTCAACTTCTATGAAAGCAGCATCGAATGAAGCGTAATGATGGCCTAGGTATGACCGGAATTAAGACCGGGCCGCTAGGGGCTTCTTTCTTCTTTTCTGCTCGAAAGTGATTTCCTCTTCATTCGGAATCACGCCATAGTTACACTGATTGTCTAACCGAGATTTGCACTGGTATACCACAATCAACCTATATGAGTTAATTATACGAAATTGCAGTGCATAATGATATTATGTTTTTCTCTTTATTAATTAGCGTGGTCGATCATAATTGTGCAGGATTGCTTTGTTTTTTACCCTGTTTTTTATTCATCACTGGTAGAGCCAGGTTCGGTAATACGGAGGGTGGGCCCAAACACGCTATCCCAAACTTTGGAGTTTTATAAGTCTCCTTCCGGGACAACGAGTTCTGAAGAAAGAAGATCCTGCTTTTTTCCCACGAAAAGCTGCTCCGACGCAATCCCACGGCCTGCAGTAGACATCTGTGGTGACAATAGTGCTTACAGGTAGCAGCTCCCAGTGAACGACTGCCTTGCAGTTCCACCAGACACTGAGCATCACCTTCCTTGGATGAAGTAGCGGGTTTGGCGTAGAATCCCTAGTACACCGCGACTCAGCATCTGACGTTTTCGCGTATAGTTAGCGTAGATCACCCATTTTTCATTGCCAGTGTCCAAGTTCTCGAGCCAAGAAAAAATCCGCCGGAAGGTCAAGAAGTTGATTCATGCACTTCTGCGCGCCTGTAGCTGGTGCGCGCTAATACCATGCGGTGTCCATGCTCTACGGGGATCTCTTGAACCGCTCCTCATCCTCTGCAACTGGCCTTCCAGACTGGGACCGCGGTTGGTCCTCTAGGTCAAAGTGCCCGTTTTTGGACTTCCGGTACCAAAGGACGATTTTATCAGCCATATTCGTAACCTAAAATCATGACAATAGTGGAGTAGGCTGTAGGTCTGCCTGCATATGTGTTATCGACAAGGTTCCAGAACAAATTTTAAGAATTTGGCGAAATGCCAAACTAAACGGAAAACTTTTTGGACAGCCTAATATACACCTGAGGTGTGACTGCCTTAATGTACATAGTGCCAACGTTGTAGCACAATATAATGATAAATGCTTCACCGTTTCAAGTAAACATCTTGTCTAATCGATTGTTTTCTATAGCAAAGTTTTTCGAAATAGTCGTGGCCAGCTTTTGTTAATGGGTGTATCGCTATCATTGGCATTGTCATTAGGCTTCACCTCGCATATTTAGAAATTCCAAATAGGTACGTGACAGGACCTTTTTCGGTTTTGGAGCTGCCAAGTGATCAGTAGACATCGGAATGCTTTCCTTACACCATGCGTTTAGCACTTGCTATGACACTCCTTCTATTATGATTGGCAGAAGCACCTGGCACCATTTAAGGAACGAAACTGTGAATTATTTCAATTCACTGAATTTTGCACTTCACTGTCAACTACTATACAATGCGAGAGGAGTGCGTGTGGATGTGCTCATAAAATTGTTCCACCTTGATATGAAGATTTTTTGAAAAGTGGATGGGGTACGTGGATGTGGAATAAAGATCAGGTTTTAAAAAGGATCAAAGTGGGTAACACAGTGACTTGATGTTGTCTGCCGATGTAAAAATCAATGCTTTATCTTTTTATACAAGTATAGTACCAATTGATCAAAGCCCGAAGGACGGAAGACTTTGTTTGCATAGGCTGTATTCGAGTCAAGAACCTCAACAAGGATGGGCTACAGCCCTTGTCTCCTCCGTCTGCACTGCTACACTTCTGGGATAATAAGAAGAACAAGGAGTATTCTGAAGCCTTTTTTGGATGCTTGTTTGGCCCAGAATGAGTTTACATATGTGGAGCAAGCCAGCTGATTAAGGGTTCTTTACCAGAAACCCCTAGTTAAGTAATGGAAGCACGAAATGCATGACGATGTAGCCACAAATCGAACTTACGCTCCATTTGTTGCGCCCTCGAAATCAAGCCTCCTGCTCTCTGCATCATCCACTTCCCGAAGTAGTGATATGCGCCAAATGTTTATTTTCGCCACATAAGAAAAAAGACATTCTCCTGAAAGAAAATGTTCAAAATAATTTCACAAGGAAGCTTGTTATAAGGTACAACGTGTTCTTCTATTCTGGGATTCCAAAAGCAGCAGTTCAGAACAAATTTTTTGGAGTCCACTCGCTGTCCTCCCGAAGGAAATGGATTGATGCTTGCTCTGTTTTCAAAATACTCTCTGGACGAATTCGTGTAAACTCATCGGCATTTTACAAAGTGATTCCCTCAAAGACTAGAGGAACACCCTATAAAATATGGTATCCAAAACCAAGGCTTGAGACCAGGAAGCATTCATTCACAGTAAGGGCCGGATCAACGTATCTCGCACTGAAGAGCAACATCAGCCCTACTCCTGAGTCTTTTGGATCTTTCAAACGAGTCGCAAAACATGCTCTCCTACAGTATTAGTGAGATTGCCGTTTCAATTTACTGAGTTACAGTGACACGTTTTATCTTTTCTCGTTATGTTTCACAATGATGTTTAAGTTTGTTTGGTGCTATGTTGGATTTCTCACGACTGTCTTTTATGGTCGTAATAAATTGAACTAATAAGTAATAGTAATAAGTTGAATTGAATGTTACTGGATTTCGTCAACGAAGTTCAAGCGAAGATCCTCAACTGCCCATTGAACAAAGCAATTCGACATCGTATGTATAGCATTTGAAGGATGATATAATGGCGGCGTTTTGTGTTCGTATTTGAGAGTGACTTGGAGAGGAACCAAAATGATCAGTGAAGGTTGTGCAGCTTTAAGTGCGCCTTCTGACTGCATGCTTCTATGAGCTCGCAGGGCTACTGGGATAGTACATCGAGCTGCACTTTTCACTTCTGTGGAGCGGATAAGGATGAGGGCGCAGATGCTTTAGACAGCTCCAGTTACGGCACTCTTGTTGCAGTTTCTACAACTCCAAGAAGCCTCTCATTGATCTACTGCGATGCGCATATGCTTTCTGAATGACTTACTCAACTCACTGTCGCGATCGATTTCTATCCTTGTGTACTCTGCCTATTGTACTTACTTTCTTATTGTTGTGTACTAGCCTGCTTTACCCAACCTGTCGGTTCCACGTGGGAGGTTGGTATACCCGTGTTTCGAAGCTCCGACAGGTTTTCATTCTCAAGAAAGGCGGCATCATAGGCAATTGGTGTGGTATTTGCAGGTTAGGATTGTGGGCTGGGTAAGTAGCGATACTGTAGGCGGTTCCTATGCAAATCAGCTCAGGCATTCCATCTCTGTAAAAATCAGAACTGCGAGAATTATAAAAACATAAGAAGTCATTTTCGACATCATCTTGGTTGCTGATTTTTTTATCCTTCACACGACGATCTAACTGCTTGAAGTAGCGATAATCGGTAGGGGAATGATCTGGTGGATATGCTGGATGTGGCAGAGTTTTATGTCCCAATTCATCCAGTTTCTGGACAACACTTTTGAAACGTGCGGATGCACGTTGTTATGCAATAGGACTAGAACTTTTCAATTGAACGAAGCCGGCTGTTTTTCAATCAACCTTTGGTGCATCACTTCAACTTCACCACACTACTTTTCTGCTATGATAGTCTTTCCAGTCTTCAAGAACTTGTATGTAATGGACTACACCAGTCATTGTCCACCATACGGTCACCGTGGCCTTTTTTTGGGTGGAGGCTAGGTTTTGGCATCTCCTTGGGACTCTCATTCTTGTCCAGCCATTGTGCAGACAATTGTCATGAAGGGTCCATTTTTCGTCGCATGTCACGATCCTGTCCAAAAAAAGACTCCCTTATATTGCCCAGACTTAACAAGGCACAGCTGTCGCGGCGCTTCAGCATCTGCCGGCGGTCAGTTCGTGCGAGATCCATTTATCCGAGTTCTTTACTTTTCCGATCGCATTCAAGTGGGGACTGGTAGTGCTGCAGTCAACGCCGAAATGCTGTGCCGGCTCGCTCACAGTTTGACGCGGATCCGCTTCGACCATAGGGCTGAGTTATACTCCCGCGGGAGCGTCCGCGGAAGGGCGGGAATCGTGCCGAGATCCCTCACCTGGCCAATCGCCACGCCCCGCCACGCCCGCCGTCCTCGGTGCAACCATAGTCCGCGGACGTTCCGCGGATGCTCCCGCGGGAGTATAACAGGGGCCATAGCGTTAGTTGGTCGTCGTTATGAAGGGATGGCAGCCTACCTCGGTCATCACGAGACTTTCATCTCCGGATAAAAATTTTCGAACCTGTGGTGAATTATGCGTTCCTTAGCGAAGTCTTCCTCAAATACAGCGCTGATGTTGCGAGCTACGGCCGCGGCGTTGTGTTCACTTTTCCACTCATACAAGAGCATCCAAATATCACGTCGATTCATACTGGTAAAACGACGTCAAAACTTCGGCAAGAGGCAATCATGCCACAAGGGCTACAAGCGGTACGAAAGCGGAGACTCTACGCTTTCAGAGGCTATTATATGCACAATGCCTGAAACGGTAACATTCGTAGCTACGAAGAATCGACCAGAAATCGAGAGAGCAAAATCGGCCATTTCATATGCAGCAGTCTAATATGTACAAGTAGTCTAAAAAATGAGGAAGGAAAGAAGGTAGAAATGCAATGATATCCATGGGCCTTTGCTTAAATTACACGCCTACATGATATATCTTTGAAGTCGATTTTTCAGTATCTTTTTACATCATAATTATTATATATGAGATCCATAAATGGCATTCATATATGAGGTGTTTTCAATACATAGTGGTGAATCTACGCACCTCTGAGTGTCTTTGAAATGTTAGGCGAAAAGTGTTCGCCTATCTAAAAACATCGAACTGGAGCATCATTAAGAAACAAAAAAAAACCAAAATATCCTGTAGAAGTAGAATGCGGTGCGCATTCCGCGAGGGCTGGAGCGATGTCAACTTTATCCTTTTTTTCTTAAATTTTGCTTTCATTTTTTTATGTGTTAAAGGAAGACTGTGTAGCACCGGAATATTCAAGGCCGTCCGAAAGCGTTAGATTGAGTCATAAATTTTGCAACAAAATTTGCCTTCTAGCAAAAATAGGAATACACCACAAAAGAAAAATTATTGAATTAAACGAAGTAAATGACGTCATTCTCAATGAGTTTCTTCCGCTTTCATACACTGGTTGGATTACATCTCTATAGAATTTGGTCGGTCTCGACCTGAAGAAGTTGTCTACCACCGCCGTGACATCACCGACTTCAGCGCCTACCATAGATGCAGTGATCCATCAACGGAAGCAGATGGGTGTCAGAAGGCGCAATGTTCCAGAGTATATGGTGCTGGCTTGATTTTGGTCCGGCCCAATTCCTAGATCTTTTCCAGCGTCTGAAGTGCCTAAGCGGTCGGCCGTAAGTGGTGGAAGAAATATTGACTCGTATCGACTTCTTTCTCCACTACTTGTTGATGTATCTAGTTGGGCTGTCGGCAAAAGCGAGCGTCGAGGATGGCCTGACTACGAGGAGTAGCTCCCGGTGCACTGAACCATTACACATCCACCAAACGCACAGCAGGGCCTTCTCTCGGCGGAGCTCCGGTTTTGACGTGAGAGCCCCCAGCTCCTTGTGTTCCATCTATTGTTTCCTTCTTCGCGGTTGTGGTAAAGCATCAGCTTTTCACTACTGGTAAAAATTCGATACAAGCCTCCTCGCTTAAACCGGGGCAGGAGCTATCGACAGTCGGAAGCACAGCGACTTACTTGGGTTTTCGTCAAAGCATGAGGCACCTTCGAAGGCGATTTTGGCGGCCTTCCAATCTTCCGCAGCCTACGGGGGGTAGTTCACTGGGAGATGTGGAGATCAGCGGTCAGTCCCAGTGTGGTTTGAGAAGAATTCAACTTGATGGATTTACGCAGACTCCCTTTGTTTACAGACGTTGATCTTCCCGGGTGTGTTTTGTCTTTGTGGCCCTTTTGGGCGGAAAAGAACTTCTGATACGACCTCCAATAATATATTCGGTTAGGAGAGAACTTGCCGGTGACCTCCTGAATGTGCTTGATCCCCGTCGCTGCGTTGCTGCTGAGCTTGAATTAATTGAAATTGAAATCACACAATTTTTCACTTTGAGTGATCATCGTTCTTGAGAATAGAACTTTTTAAAAACGTAAAGAAAATTAACGATGCACAACTCATAATGATCGCTAGACAACAAGCTTTCAAACAACTTATAACACTTCAGCAGGTTTACTTTGAATTCCAGAAAAAACAGAAATGTTGCAAAATTTATGACTCAACCTAATAGTGCTAGAATGTGGGGCTAATAATAATAATAATAATAATAATAATAATAATAATAATAATAATAATAATAACAATAATAATAATAATAATAATAATAATAATAATAATAATAATAATAATAATAATACTTTTCAGTTAACAGTTCCCTAGCTCTTTCGCTCCAAAGATATGTTTGTCTTGTACAGACTTCCTTCTGTCGTTCGTTATCTTTAGATGAGATGAAACATAGATATGAAAAGCTTCTGTTCTGTTCTCATTTCTCTTTTTTTCTGTTCTCATTTCTCACTACCAACAGTACTTTTAGCTACCATACGGGTAATCATCAGGGATGTGCGGAAATTTTTCTGGAGAATGCCGAAGACGAAAGACGGAACGGAAACGCTCAAAAATGGCCGGAAACCGGAATACGAAACGCGGAAACGGAAATGACGCATGTTTGTCATTTCTTAAAAAGTGCATCAGAAACGGCGTCAGAAGCGGCTTCTTTTGCACTTTTTCTTGCTCAGAACTTTGCGAGCAGCAAAATCATCCACAGATTAATGTTCATCCTCATTATCGAAGAATGAGTTCATCATATTGTTGTGATAATATAATGTGGGTCCTTTTAGCTATGGCTGGAGCAATAAGGATAAGGATAAGGATAAAGGACGGCGTTACTTAATCCCTTCTGGGATGCGCCAGCGCATTCTACTTCTACGGGATGTCGTGGAGGCGACATGAATGCGTATTTGGCCATACAATGACTTGCGGTGGCCAGCCGATGAACAAGTCAGCGCTTTATCCTTCCCAAACTAGTCTGGTACCAATTCACCGACCCCGGAGGGATGGAAGGCTTGGTTGGCCTGGGCGGGAAATCCGAACCAGGAACCTGGTATCGGGTGCAGGCGACAGTCGCGCCTCCTCCGACTGCGCTACACGCGCCCAAGAATGCTCAAGAATTTCTACCAAGGAGCGATAAAGGAAAACAAATTCAGGGTTTTATCCCACTATTTCAGCATGTGGTCCCTCCGCGGTATCCATATCTATTCCTGCGACTGTTTTTTGCTGACTTTTGTGATGCTGCAATTTTCTGAACTCTAACCGAATTAGCCTGTTGAGGTTACTTACAGACTCGCATAAAAAATGACTCGGGTGAAATCTAAAACTAGTGTAGCCACCTAGATCATTTTCCGACCAGGAAAGAGATTCCTCTCAACATTATTGGAAACCCGTGGCAACATGGACGACATGGAGACTGCACAGATGTTGCATACTCAACATTAGCAGTTACATTACAGTCACCAAAGCTAGTACTCAGAATTCATTCTGGGTCTAGCAATAAGATGATAACTAGATGACTGGTTAGTCATGGTGGTCCACACTTCCACAGGAATATCCAGTCTGTGCCAGCCTGGAACCCCACGCCCAAGGTGATACAGCTGGACAGTTCCTAGATGGTTCTCGAAGCAATAGTTTTGTGTCAGAATTCATTAAGTCACCATAGTCAGTCAAAATAACAGCTCATGGTAGATATTCGTGATGCTTCATTAGAAAATGAACCGCATAACTCCATATGGATGAACATCACATCTAACGAAAAAAAAAGAAATTTACACCTTCGATCGGGAACACTGATGTAATCTTGGGGCAGATAACCTCATGGCACAACCTTCACTGAACCCTTTGTTTCATGACACTGCGCTAGATGCAAAGTTTTTGTATGTAGCTATTTGTAACTAACGGATTAAGAATTTTATGATCATTCAAATGTTGGGTGCATTTTCTTAGCATACAATGCATATATAGCTTTTGCTGGCCCATTAATTCTGCCCTGCACCCAGCCCTTCCCATTTTTGAGTACCTTTTTTTGGTAGTCTAACCAATTCCAACAATATAAATACGATTCTCATTTCCGTTTCCGTCTTCCGGACCAAAAACAGGCGGAACACGGAACGGAACGGAAGAGTCCAAAATGGCCGGAAACCGGATTCGGAACACGGAAACGGAAATTCCGCGCATCCCTGGTAATCATGCTTCGTGCGAAACTCGAACCCACGTTCTTTGCTGTTCGGGCAGGATGCTTACGCTTCTATTGCGTTTTCTGTTTTTTTTTGGAAATGATCTGAATCAAGACATGCTTGTGCACACTGCCACCTCCGCAGCCTTTGTAGACCCTTCAAGAAGTTTTCGTTCGCATATTGCGAGCACAAGGCATGACTCACTGAAAGTGGGCTTTGTGAGGTATTTGAAGTATTTTAGGCGGCTGGTGGAATCATCACGTTTTCAATCCATGTGACTTATGCATCACTTTCTTGTGCCGTTGGTCGTTGACACAATTCTCTCTTAAAAGCACGTAGTAGCGCAGTCGGAAAGGACGCCGTGCGATCGGGGTTCTCGGTGAGTGTTTCGCAAAGGCTAACCACTCCTTCCATCCCATCGGTGAACTGGTACCACTGTTTGGGACATATAAAACGCTCACTTATTAAAGTTGAATCATCGGCTGAATACAGCGCGTCATTGTATAGGCGAAATTCCAATCAAATTGCCTCCATGTCTCAAAGAAGTTGAACTCGTGTCGCATCATAAAAAGGGATTGATTAATGCCGTCCTTTATCTTTGAAATTTTGTAAGATTAATGGAGAGCTAATCAACTTTTCTGCAAATTAGATCGTGTGCGTTAAGGATCAGTGATTCTGTAGCGGACCACGATCATTCAGGCTATGCAAGAGTTTTGGGACTTTGCAATTAAAATTTAAAAAAAACAGAAAAGAAGCACAGTTCCTTATTAGGCTCAGGTCCAACTCGAACTGTTATAGTTCTAATAGCCCTCAGATTTTTGGGTGGTGACATGCCTGTTTCCTACGCCGCATTCTATGGCAAAACGTATCCTACATGATCCACATCAGGGGCGGAATTTCTGTTTTCTGTTTTCCGATTTCTGATTTTCTGGCCACTTTGGGCAAATTTTTTCTGTTTTCTGTTTTCTGAGAAAATGGCCAAAAATTGGCGAGAAAACAGAAAATAGAGTCGCGAACAAAATTTTATCACAGAAATCCAATGAAAAAATTCAAAAGTATCATAGAATAGTGAGCTTCATTCCAAAATAGTGTTTCTAGAGTATCTTAAATGGCAAGCATGTAGGGTTTTTGGATGTGCTCATGTAGCGATTGCGCCATATACTCATGAACTATCCCACATGTTTGCTTGATTGATTGTGTAAGTGCTGCTGGCAAGGAGTTTCTTCATAGGACATTTTTCGACTTTCATAATTTGGCTTTGTATTCTTTTCCATATTAACAATAGTTTGGACCATCTACGATCACCAAAATCTTATATTATCTCTTATATTTATAAAACTAGTATTTTGAGGGGTACTAAATTATGTATTAACTAACCACTTGTCTTAGAGTTACTGTTGTTAGGGTTATTCTCCACCCCCGGTTTAAAAATTGAACATTGTTGGCCGGTCATCCCCAATATCGCTTTCTGCAAAGCCTTTGTCGAAGCTGCTTTTCTGACTCCGAAGATTGCTCAGCTTTTGGTATCACAAATTAGTAGGAGACAGAAAAGTT
Organism: Heligmosomoides polygyrus bakeri; assembly: GCA_947359475.1. Taxonomy (NCBI): domain Eukaryota; kingdom Metazoa; phylum Nematoda; class Chromadorea; order Rhabditida; family Heligmosomidae; genus Heligmosomoides; species Heligmosomoides polygyrus. Next base: position 80,229,277 of record OX375866.1, read on the forward strand.
TTTTTAGTTGCCTTTGATTTCGCTGGTGATAGGGTAGTGATGCAGGAAATTTCTCATTTATCACGTATATCATCTGTCGTCCCATTGATGTTCAATCGGGCACCATCAGCGTCTCCATGCGTCCGTGCCGCGTGCCAGAGTGCTCCAATGGATCCTTTTCGCTCGAGCGTCGTTGTCCAGGGCTTTGACGAAGAAGCCCGACCAACGCGTTGGTGGGCAGTTCCTGCTGTTCTCTTGACATCCCGCGGAATCCAGTCGGTGACGTCCACTCGGTGTCTGCGAAGCGCATTACGTGGCTCACCTAATTTTCGACGACTTGGCCCATGCGACAGCGTCTCTGATCTTCGAACGTCGGCGAAGCTCGGAACTCCGGAGGCCTTCTCTCACTTGCGTGAGTCGTGTCACTCCGAGCATCGTCCTCTCGATTCCACGCTGCGCGACGCTGATCGCGTGTTCATCCTGCCTTCGTATGGGCCAGTTCTCTAGGCGTATGCTAGGGCAGGAAGAATAGTGAAGTCGAAAAGGTGCGTACGAGCCGGACGTTCTTCGTCTTTTCTACGACTCTTTCGACGCTCTTAAAAACTCCGCAAGCCGCTCGTTTCCTCCTGCTCATCTCTGGCGCTAGGCCGTTGGCCATGTTGACTTCGCGACCCAGATACACGTATCTGGAGCATTCGAAGATGTTCGTTCGTTGAGTGAGGATGACGCATCAGAAACTCGTCCTTTCCTCATGAACATCGTCTACGTAAGATTCAGCTGCAGTCCAACGTTCCCACATACACGGTTGAAGCCAACAAGCACCGCCTGGCTAGCGCTTGGTGTTATGAGCACGATGTCATCAGCAAACCGAAGATGGTTAGTTGCCGGCCGTTGACCCTCCCTCCATGTCTTCCCATTCCCCCTCCATGTCTTCCCATTCTAGTTGGCCCATGACGTTTTCGAGAGTGGCGCTGAAGAGCTTTGGGGATATGGTATCCCCTTGCCAAACCCCTCTCTTCACGTCGATGACGACGTCGTTGTAGAACGGTGAGATCTTGGTCGTGAATCCACTGTACAGCTCTCGAAGGACTCTGATGTACTGAGTAGGAACGCCCTGAGTGAGCAGGGCTTCGAGGACCGCTTCAATTTCGACAGAGTCGAATGCCTTCTTCAGGTCGATGAAGGTAAGCCATAGCGGCAGCTTGAACTCTCGCGACACTTCGATGAGCTTCGTGTATGTGGTCGATCATGCTGAATCCTCTACGAAATCCTGCTTGTTCGCATGGCTGTCCTTCGTCCAGCGCTCTGCTAATCCTATTCAGGATCACTCAAGTGAACTGCTTGTAGACTACGGACAGCAGGCAGATCGGGCTATAGTTGCTAATGTTGTTCACTCCTGTACAGCAAGGTGTTCTGCTGGCCTTCCACTGAGATGTTATATGATATGTAGATCTGAGGAGAAATAATAATAATGTGATGGAGAGGGTACATGCTCGGTCTTTATTATATCGTGTCTTCGCATTCAAGGAAGCACCTTCACCCAAGATCTGTTTTGCTGACAGCCCTTCAGTCACAGTCTCGTGTTGTTCTGTGAAATATCAAGCCAGTACACAACATCTTTAGTCGGCTAAGTAGTAACTAAGTGTTCTAAAGAGCATCGGTAAGTGGACCTGAAAACTTTCAGCTGCGCGTAAACTATGACACTTAAGGAAATGTATTTCCGAAGAACGAAACGAACTAGGAATACAGATTCTGGCGGAGTCAGTAATACTCAACGAATCTCTGCACAGCTTTAGAGTATGTTGCGAGAGTGTGTCTACAAACTCAAGCAATTGTGTTGAAACATGCAAACAGTGATTACTGAGCCTTCATCGTGTTCGGTACTCTAAAAGGCCAGTTTCTTACATACTAGTGGGACCGTTCTTTAATTGAGGCGTTAGCGGTGAAACGGAGCTGATGAGTAATGTAGTATACTTCAAGTGTCGAGATTCCTAGAATCTATCAGTCAAGATTTACAACATGCTGATTGCAGTACACTGGAGTTTAATAGAAATTTTTATAAACGCTTGCAAATTAAAACGCTGGTCTACGACTACATTTCTGGTCATACAAAAGCATTTGCTACTGGAAATATGGATCTTTAGGTAAAGTAATAAGCTCGTGTGATAATTTCGAAATTTTCTGTTTTCTGTTTTCTGATTTTCTGGCGTTTTTGGCTTTTCTGTTTTCTGATTTCTGTTTTCTGACGAAGGCGATTTTCTGTTTTCTGTTTTCTGGGAAAATTTTCAAAATTTCCGCCCATCCCTGATCCACATGAATCCCATAGTAATCTGTTTTGACGTCAGTTCACCAGCACTGGTAGATTTATGTTTTCGATGACGTTCTTTGACGCTGGAAGGATCACTCGGTGTTTGCGTGACCACCGCTCCACAACGATTGCATACTATCCCCCCTTATTCTCAAATAATAATAGCGTTGTCTGCTGTACTTTCGGTCAGGTCGCGTCAGGCCGCTCTCTCCATGAAGCGACCTTGTTTCTTCTGCTCCTGGTTGGTGTACGGCCCTAGCCATATCATCAATGGAATCTGCATACGCTTTTTTCACACCACAGAAAAGGAGGAATAATCATCTTCATTGCAATGGCTTGTATTCAGAAGTTGTTAGCCATGTGTCAAAAATACTGTCAGAATACTCAAACAGAGTAGGAGGTGTAATGGCGTTGAGCATTCAGCCCGGTGAGCAGGTGGTGCAGCTTCGGGTCCCGTCTGGAGCTAGCGTTTTGATCACAACAAAGTGTCGTTACAGCAGATTACTCCCTCAGTGACAAGCACTTGCGGCTTAAAGAAAATAACTTGAACCACTGACACAGTACCGTTTAGGTGCGGTCGAACTCTGCGCATAACTGGTGGACTCGACCTGCACGCTCTGCTTGTCGGACATTCCCCATAGCTCTAGAACCTAGCGCAAACCCAACAGAGCGTGACATTATGTAAACAGGAATTGACGAATGGATAGAGTGACTGGAGTGATTAGAGATAGAGTTATTTTTCTACTCTCACAATCAGAACTTCTTTTTTCGACGAATCTTGCGTTTTCCCCGGCTATCTTCTCTTTGTTTGTGAACTGGGGCACCTTCGGCGATTAGGATCACGTTTGCCGTTGAGTCGTGGCCGTCTTAACGGCTTATTAAATTCATTCATTTATCATGTCTGATTTACCGCAACATCAAAAATATGCAAATGTTTACGTGCTTTGGGAAGAGTTCGCTGTTCTTGTTCGGCACTCCCTGAGTTACAATGATTCATTTTCCTATGATTTCGTTTTTCATGTCTCTTTAGGCTTTGCAATTTCGTTCAGTCAATCGTCTTGTCCTTGATTTCCGTTATTCCTTTTTGATCCGGTATGCAATCAGCCGCAACCTTGCCAACGCACACTCAAATCAAGAGAGCTTATTCCAACAAACATTTCATTTGAATACATGCTGAACCCAATTATCAGGTCCTGGTCTGTGGCGACATTTCTCGATTACAATTTGTCGCTTCAACGCACATCAAGAATTGCTCTTTGTATTCCTTTCAGAAGTCTTTTTTGTTCGGATCCTTAATTTCGTTATTTTTGCTCAAATTTCTCTGCTCTTAGAGGAAGCTCGCAACCAAGCTTCTACAATATATTGCTACATTTTCTAAACAACATAATAATCGAACTACCACGTACCCGAAATTAATTTCCGGCCCCACTCGTGCAGCACATGTTCTTGGCCCCCTCTTTCACTGTTGTTTCCAGGACCGTAGTAATTTGATTGCAATGTTGTTCAGGAAATGTAGCAATATATTATATGTGAACATCAAAAAGAACTTGTGGCCCGAAACGTCGTCAATAAACGTTGATTGCGGGCCTCATTCAAGATCAGCGAAGTTTCTGTCTTTGTTGAACCGACAAAAGGATTGAAATATTACACATTTTTTAGGTTTATTTATTTATTTGTTTCATGCACACATTGGTGCGCCAGAATGGAAAAAAGTCAACAGCCATAAAGAAAGAATCATCATTGTGTCAAGAATAAAACAGAGAGTTTTGTCTTATTGGAGCCTAAAATGGGCAGGAAAAGAAGTTCGGTAGAATCCTGAGCACTGAAGGTGGTTAGTCGAACACCTGGACCGTGCCGATCAACGGGTGATAAGAGCACGTTGGGCAAGAAGTTCTTTCACCTGCGATGTTTTTTGTACGACTTATTAGAGACACAACTCGTCAATGCCGAAGGAGGGTGTAAGCAGATTAAAACGCGCAAATCGCAAAAATTTAGTTTTTTATTCATTACAACACTGACCAGGTTTCTACATACTGTGCATAGCTCGCAAGCCAGCATTGATCTCAGTTCTTCGTCTCTTTGAGTGCAGCTTTATGGTTGTTCTCGTGACAGCCTGGAAATCGCTAAGTTTATTCGGTCTAAAGAGAACTACGGCTGTTATGAAAATACAGAAGGCAGCAATACCTAACCCTATGATGATAAAACAGATGTCTTCTATTCTATCTGCGATGCACTATACGTTTAATTTTTGCATATTATATTTTCCATTCAATTACCATTACGAAAAAAGGATTGAAGTGATGATCCCGGGGAAAACAAATCACGTGGTGGTGAAGAGAACGATGCTCAAGGCTCAGCGTCGAGGTTCTCCTCGTGCTCCACTTGAGTAGCTAACAAGTCTTGCGAACGCGAAGGCGTCAAGGGCTTGTTGCTGGCGAAATCTCGAGCGGTTTTGGAAGTTGTGCTGCAGAAATGTGACGAATACGAACACGTTTCCACCCACCACTTCCTTCTTTGAAAGTACCATCTCCGGCGGTCCCTGAGAGAAGCTTTAAGAGCCTCCCGCTTCTAACTTTTTAGCCCGTCAAAGAAGAGGAGTGCTGTTGAATAGGAGTCACTTTTTGTTTTAATCGGCACCTGATCGCATCTCCTGCCTTCACAATATCGCCTTGATCAATTACAAGTTACTTTGGTTCTTCCTTTCGACACATATTCTCACATAGCACACTCACATATTCTACTTCGTTAAAAGCATTCTGTGCTAACTGCTGGAGTGTTCTCCTGTTTTTAGGATGAAATTTCGAGAATGCTACAGCCTCAGATTTCTGATTTTCTAGACGTTTTAGCTCCTGTAACTGCATAGTGTTCATGGTATTATCATTCTTTCAATATTGAAGAGGCGAGCGACACTAGCGACAGCAAAGGTGTAGAGCTTAGTTTGAAGAGCAAGGACAAACGTCTTGCGGCGAAGTTGCTGTTGAAGTTGCGCCACGCACTCGTCGAAAATCTCGGAGTGTCTTATTGATTGATAGTGTAAATGTCATTTACATGAAGTTTTGTATATGAGAACACATGATTGTTTACTGGTTACTTTTTCAGAAAAAGTTTGCCTAGAATTACCTAACTTCGACCTATAACGAAGGAGTGCATAAAGGTGAACCTGAGCATGGGTGCGGAGCCGCCTCGGTTCGTAATTTTAGCACCTACTCAGTGCTATATAGCTATTGAGTTGACCGAAAAGTCTTACAACATTATCACAACAATATTACAATACAATACAATATAATGCAATATACAAAAACTCGATCCATGATAAATTCCCCGTCCAAGTCTAAGATCCTACCCCATCTTTCAGGCAGCCTTTCTATTCCATTCTGCCAGAATTCCGAGGGCTGTGAGGAAAAGAATTCAGAAACCTCCATTTCCAGTTGACGTCGATCATCGAACTCTCTACCTCGAAGATGCTGCTTCAGAGCTTTGAACAGGTGGTAGTTAGAAGGAGCGAGGTCTGAAGAGTACGGTGGATGGGTCAGAACATCCCAGTCCAACTCCTGGATTTTCTCGCGACGCACTTTTGCGACATGAGGACGCGCGATGTCCTCATGCAGCAGGTAGACATTTTCCCGTTCCGGACGTCATGGCGTCGGCCAAGCTCTGAAGCTGGGTAGCGTAGACCAATGCTGTGACTGTGGTCTCACCATCCAGCAACTCCCAGTAAAGCATGCCTTCTGAGTCCAACAGAGGGGCGTCCGGAACGAGGTGGATCTTCGAGAGAGAAATCTCCAGCCTTGAAGCGCTGATACCAAAGGGCCTTTGTGGAATAGTGAACGACTTCCTCCTTGAATGCAGCGCAGATGTTGAAGGCTGCAGTCCTTGCGGAATGGCCTTGCAGAAATTCGTAGTAGACGATAGGTCGTAGCATGCTGCTGCTTATCGTTGACATTGTTGCTGTATTCCTACTCGACGAGGCCTTACACAGTATGATTGAGGAAGCTTCGGGAATGTGCTGTGACATCACCACACAAGATCAATACTGTAAGAGCTTTAAAAAATTTAACAGACAGTAGCGTAAAGGGCTGCAAGACTTTTCCTATACCCCTAAACCTTATATGTTGGTCTGGCTCCGGATTTATGTAAATAATGATATTGCGCATTGAAAGATATTCTGCACGAATGATGGTGATTAGGCTAAGCCAGTCACAAAAAATACTGTGAGTTTTTAATGGAATCATCACTCGAATTTAAATGAAAACTTTACCCATCACGAGACAGCAGCTGAAGCTCACGCAGAAATTCGGAGGGGAACTGCGGCCCGAAATCACTCTAAGGTCCTCTTCCGATTAGGATAGATCCTCTAATGGCAATTTAAACAGCAATAGCACTTTTCCTGGGCACCCAGTACCTGAACGTGTCACTCAATTTGGAGTCGTTGCTGACCAGTGGAACATCGCCTCGACACAGCCAAAGAAGTGGATGATGCTCCGAATTTCTCGCAGTCACAGTCGACCACGTGGTCGCTTTTTGGTTAAGAATCCTCAGTACACGACTGCGGCACTCCATCATTATGACTCATAGAATGCCACCCACTCTTCTTCGTCATAGAGCATGACGTCCCGATCTTTGACATACTGCGAAAGAAAGTTGCCTAAGCCCATGCAGTCTGTGCTGCTGACGCAAAACCGCATTGAGCATTTTGTGTCCTGAGACTATTTATCGTAGCAGATCCTCCACTGTTTTCTTTAGGACGAATCTGCAGGGAGGAAACAGACTAGCCAGCAGTTCGCAGCCTCTCGTGCAGTCGTCCACACATCTGAATGAGTTGCATAGGACCTGCATAGTCGTCATTCTTCCTTCTGGAGTTCAGGCTTCAGGTTTTACGTCGTGTCGAGTAATCAAGAGAGATGTGTGCACTGAACGGCTTCTTGTAATCGCTGAGCAGTGACTTCCTCCAGATCCAGAAGGTCTCATAGTTGTCGGCATTTCGTAGCTCATTATCGGTATCGCAAGCAGCGAAACTTTCCACGTCGATGAGAGTTCCCATGATAGGGACGTTGGAGCCTGAAAGCCACGTTTAAGGGTGTTCGAGCTCCTTAATTGTAAGGGTTTAGATTAAATCGGCAAAGGCAGTGACGGTATCTGTCCGATCTGGAATGAGGTGAGGAGCGCGAAGAACTCAGTCGTTATCAATAAGAAAGTTTTGTGGTGATGCTGCGGTCACGGGCAAACAGAAACAAAACAGTCTAGCTGGTTTCAATCTCATAAACATGTTTCACGATGATCAAAGTCTGTTTCTTTTTAGAACGATTATTCAATAGGCAGCTAACAGTCAATAAAATTTAAAGGTTTCAGGAAGAAGAGGAGGAGAATGTAGGAGAGGTCTGTAGTACTAACCTCCATAAAAGCTCCGTAGTGCAAGGGAAATGCAGTGGAAGGTAGGGTGATTGAGAGGCTATCCTATATGAGCACGGTGGACACCGCTTGGAAGCAGCAGCTGATGTTTCCTCTGCATTCCATTCTCACGAACTCAGTGAGAAGGTGCTGAACTCCTTCAGCGCCATAGATCTTGGCAGGGTCAATGCGATGCGCACCATGGCGACTACCACAATTCACCTTCCCTTGCTGACGAAGGCCATCGACAATGTTGAGCGCAATTTTGAATTTTTAGTAGGTAACCCGCTCTGATTTGGGGAGATATGAGGACCACGTTCTTGTTGAAACGGTGCGGTACTGCAGTGGGCTTTCCGGATTCCTCGAGATAGTTCTATTTCTGACGCTAGTGTTTAAGCACTCATCCTGAGATTTGATCTTAACCATGGAAGTCGTGATTCTCCACAAATTTGAATGACTACATGGAACAAAGTCCTTTGCTGTCGCTATTCTGCTCCATTCAAACCTTTAGTAGTGGATTTCTCAAATGATTTCTTACTGGAGAAGACAAAAACCGAAAACTTGAAGACACTGCACAGCGAACAACCCTGATCGTTGTCGTGAGTAACCATTGTTCCATACTTCTTATTTAAGACAGATTTTTCGTATAATTCGGTAAAAATATGTTGTGGCTTGAAAATACGACAGTACTAGATTTCTCCATAAATAATATTTCCTCCAAGCTTTTTCTGCACGGCAAGTGTAATGGTTACAACGAGAGGGTCGAAGCGTTTAGAAAAAAAATTGGTTACTGATACCAGAGCTGTCTTCTACACTGCATGCAAAAAGCTCAGGGCCACCCTAAAATTAGGTCTTTTTGAAGGCTAATCGGCGGCAATCAATCCGCAAATTGTAGCAGGGAATTCAGCACGGCAGAAACAGGAGCCACCGATTTCGGCGAACTCTGCCAGAAATGAAACGAATGAGGAAGGAATGTGCAAAGGCACTCTATGTATCTGTCCTGAAAATAGAGGGACACCTAGAAGAAATAACTTTATTTAATAGATGTAAAACAATTTGTGAAAATTAGCAATCACTTGTTCCTTCACAATCCATGGAATGGGAACAAGTGAGCCTGTAATACTCGCTGATAGGAGTCGTAGGAGTCTATTCTTGCTGATGTGGACGCAAGCGAGAGTTTTCGTTCTTCGTGGAATACCGCCCACACCGTAACTGTCGAAATTCCTCCTTGGGAGGAACTCCTCCTTGCGCAAATCATGGCAGTAGTACCGCTTTCCACCTGGCACATCGAGATTGATGCGTTTTTCAATCGGAAAAAAATCATCTAAATTGTGAAATGTCAAAATAATTAACATAACAGGTAACAAGAAGAGGAATTTACCTTAGCACCTACAAGGACGGCTTTTGTTCTTGGAGACGAATTCGAATCCTCTTGTGCGCTGTTGTCAAACATAGTGCGGAATTGACTTGAGTGTAGAAATATTTCCGTTTTGCGTTTTAAGCAACCAAAAGTTACTCTCTCGACACCTTCTTAGAGACTGTTGCGTACTAGCTCCAAGCTCGTCGATTTATTGGACATCGTACGCTCATCTCATCTCTCGTCTGGAGTGAAAGGGACCGTCCTATATTGTTCTTCTACCGATATTCAGCAGGATTTCTCAGAAATGTGCCCATTTCTTGATCGCTTCAACTGAATCGAAATTTGACGGCCGCTGACTCCGGCTTCAGTGACAGCATTTATTTGGGTCTGTTCTTCAGCTGAAAGCATCGAACCACGGCTCATATAGCTCTAAACAATTTGATAAGAGGAATATTGCTTAATCAAGTAATTTCCAGTTGGTTGCCTTTCTGGACGGGTCTCTTTTGATAGTGAGCCTATATTTTCTGAACAACGCATGGTGAAGTGAATTCATGCAAATCTTCCTCATTCCTCACGTTTGTGGCATATTTTGCCGAAGTCTTTCGCTCCTCTCGCTTCGCTAATGTTTCTTATCGTGCAAGAATCGGAGCGGTTGCTGCCGATTAACCTACAGAAGTATGTAATTTTATGGTGGTCTCGTCATTTTCTTAGAAAGACGCAGTGTATACATGATATACACACATTCTCTTCCGTCTTCTACGCCGACAGGAAGACATGCGCTTACCAGTGATTAAATTGAAGCGACGCATTTTGCAAGGCTTCAAGGAAACACTTGGCATGGACAGATTTAATTGGTCGTTGAACCGGGACTTTGCCGAGTTTGACATTTAGTGGAACGAGTCATGCCGAGGGCTTTCTGCCGTCCGACGCGGTGCAGTTTTTAGCACCTCTCCTGCACAGAGAACGCATCACACAACCCATTCCGCAGACTGTGCAGTAGAAACACTTGCTGTCCCCACTACGCAGTCGGCACGTGGCTTGGATCGGATTCGAACACATTAAAGTAGTCCTTCATCTATTTCGTTAGTCTCGGTTCTACTTCTCTCACTTAACTCTTTGTTGCGGCAGTCCATAACACGAATGTGCTTAAAAGTTCAGTCTGGGAGGGTCAAACAGGAGGCCATCTAGGGTTCCGGGTGTCACAGTATGCAGCATAATGGGATCACGGAATTTTGTACATGAGCGATGGTCTGGATTAGGGATGCTTCAGGGTACAGAAAATTTCACAGCACTGCTGTGCCTATGGACGAGGGATGAAGAGCGATAATCAATCTCTTTGTTAGATGAGCCATGTATTCTACTTCGTTATGAAATTGTTAAGGCAATTTGAATGGTTTTTGGCACCTACAACAACGTACGATAACAACAAAACATAGCGAAGTACGTGATGATTTTTTTTTCGTTCCTAGACAAGCCCTGTACCAATTTACCAACCCAGAAGGTATGGAAAGCTTGGTCGGCCACAACGAGGCTTGATTCAAAAACCTCAAATCAGGGTCACCCAACAGCGAGTGCCTCTTCCAGCTGTGCTAGCACAATATGTCACTGCTTCACCCCATGAGGCTGTTGTACGTGCATAGATAATGTCAGTCAACCCTTTTAATAAGGAACTCGAACAGATGGTTGATTTGAGGTCGAGCAATCATCTGCACCGTTCTAACGCTACGGCAACAAAAGTATAACGAGAAGGCGACTGCCGTCATCTAATAGTTTTTTCCGCCTTGAACATACTGCATCACAAATAAATAGTCGTACACTGACAGACTCCAGTTCCACTCCTTATGGCTGGATAGCTTGTCGTCGACCTCCTCGTCGTAACACTTTGGCTTTTGCGTGAATCAGTCGCTGACTTAGCGCACTAACAAGCAAGGGACCTTGACCAGCTCTCTTTTACGGACGGTCCGATCCGACCTGTTTCGATCAGAAGCCGAGTGTATTGAGATTCCATGTTTCTATTGTTTACGCGATAGAACATGGTATACAAAGGAGTAACTGCTTTTTCACTACGAGACAAACCATCACTCTCAGTTCTGAATTCCTCCTGCTGGCCCTCAAAGAGGTTCGTTTTCTGCGTGTCGAAGCTGCTCTCTGCATAACGCGCTTATTGTTTACAACCAAGATTTTCGCAGTATGTCCATTATTCAAGTAATTCATTGGCTTATTCAAGCAACGATCTCCCGAACAAATACTATGCTAAGCTAATAGTAGAGTGAACATTATTTATTTATTTGTTTATTTATCCATTTATTCAATATACTTTACTTTGATAATTTGATGGTCCTTTTGTCGGCTGGAGGTCTTTTCAGCGGGGACCACAACTCTTCCAGACCGCTCGATCTCTGGCTGGTTGCATCCAGTGAGGCAGACTCCGCTCTCTGAAAGATCCTGAGAATGAGTCTACACAGCGCGTTGGCGGTCGTCCCAGTGGTCTCTTATGGTCTCTCGGGAGCCATTCTGTGGCACGGAGACTCCATCTATCGTCCTTCCGTTGAAGCAGGTGTCTGGCCCAGCGATATTTGGACTTCTTCATGTACTGCAGCGGGGCTGCTAACCGCGACTTCTCCCGTAGCTCCGAGCTTCGTAGGCCTTCTTGCCATTGCTGACGAAGGCTTGTCCTCAGAAGAGGTCTCGTGCTCCTCCTCGTAAGGTTAAATGAAGTCGCTCTACGACTGGTCGTCTCCTACGTCTATCTAGGAAGAGAGCTCAACATGGGTAACGACCTCGCTCCTGAAATCGTCCGCAGGAGACGCGCAGCATGAGCAGCCTTCAGTACGATTCGCGAAGTCACCGACCAGGTCAAGGATGCCGGCCTCAGGGCCTCGATATTCAACGCCTCCGTAGTGCCTGCGATGTGTTACGCGACAGAAACCTGGCCCGACAACAAGACAATCGCCAGAACAGTGCAAACTACGCATCGTGCATTGGAGAGATACGCTATATAAGGAAGACATTAGAGAAAAACACCATAACTCAACACAGTCAACTAATAACATGAAAGACGACATCTAGCTTTGCGTTGAAAAATAGAAAAACGATTATACTTCTGCCATCAAAAAATTGTGAGCGCTTAAACAGAACTTACATCTTTGGATGTTGAAAATTATTGAACTACTACTATCACTTATTATACTATTATTTTACTTATTAGATGTTATACTTACTGCATACTTGTTATACCTATTAAATTATTGCTATTATTAATTTCTGCTAAACATTAGCTTAAGTCGTAAAGTAATACATTAAGATCAGATCAGGGCTCAGTAGTAATGACATTGTTAAGGACTTTCTTCAAAATCGTGCTCGAATCCAGGAGGAGGAGGATAGATCAGTAATGATCTCTGATGATCGAACGATGTCCTGCCATCACTCGATCATCAGAGCTGCTCATCATCATCATCATCATCTGCTAAACGACCTTGTTTTGTGTGAAGCCAAACCAAGACGCCGAATTATTCGGCTAACGTTTCGACCTCGCCAAAGCCTTCAGGAGGCCAAAAATGAGCCATCCCATTCAAAGCACAATTTCAGGCGGCGGAGTCAATTTCAAAAAGTAGAAAGTCATCACGAGTTGCCACTAAATACGAGCTGTTGCTCATCTGCGAGCGGAGAAGGTTGCAAGAACGGCAGCGCCATACGTGATGTCCTATTGCGGACGTAGTTTCGCAGCTACTTCCCTCCCTTGCACATTCGCCATTTCAGAGTTCGTAGTGAAGTGAGCTTCGTTGAGCATGCACTACACCTGCCAGCACTTAATTAGGTCGTGGTGGCTAAACTCCGTGCTGGCGAAAGCTGCCGAGTTTCGCAAAACGCTAGGTCAGCCTTTGCTGTTGAAGAGTTTCACAAGTGAATTGTTTCCATTGTGCAAACCCATTCGTTTTTGTTCCAGCGTTTCATGTTGATGCCTCATGCACATTATTCATTTTGGAGGCATTTCGAGAGTTCTAGTTGATATTCAACACATTCGGTATATACACCGAGATCGCCTGGTCATGTGAGGGATTCGTTCATGTTTACTTATTCGTTTGCTTTATCTACTCAAATCGCCTCTCCGCCGCTCTTTGAGTCCATCAAGCAATTGCCCTCCAACCCTGAGCGAAAGAGGGGGAGAGAGATCGGTGAGATTGTGGACGGAAGGAAATGAGTCGCCGAAAAGGGGCAAAGGTTGTGTCTGTGACATTGTTCCCTGCGATTCAGGGAAGGGGGCAAAGTGATACCGTAGAACAGCTTCACATCAACGATAGGTGACGAGCTTCATAACTTCCCCATACGTGTGTTTTTCATTGGCGACGGGCACATGCCATGGTCTCCTTTGAGCAGTGACGCCCTCCTGTTGGATCTGCCCGATTCTGAAGGCAAATAACTCCGGAGACCTTCCATGGAGCCAATCAACCGCACTCGCTCAGTAAATCCAGGGGTTACTTTTGTGTCCGCTGGGACTGAGAAAGCTAACTAACTTGCAGAAAAATTCCATTATGTGTTCAGAATAGCTCTTAAGACAAGGGCTCTATCGACTACTTTTCAGAACACTTTTTTACGCAACTTTTCTAGGAAAAGTTGTCCTCCACTTTAGTTGCAAAAAAAGAAATTTACCAAGGTTTTTTTGATTGGCCCAACCCCTATGCTATTTCTCCGGAATCCCCTCCTTTCTTTACATTTCGAACACATAAACATATGTGTTGGAACTGTTTTAGTGTGAAATCTCGAATGCTTGGGCACGTGGTAGAGCAATAGAGGGAGGCACCGGTCGCCGCATACAATCTTGTCTATTGGTTGATTAACGCAGAAAATTATAGACTTGAAATTGCCGTTACGATGTCTAGCAGAAGCAGACAGCGCGGCGCATTCAAATCAAGGTTCAATTAATTTCTACCCTTTAACTTTACATGAATGATTAAGCTTTAAGCTACACAAATTAACTTTCACCGTAAGAAAAAAATCCTTTCACGTGCAGGGCCGCCTCCCCATACCTAGCTCTAAAACACAATTTTGAATTAGCTGAGAAGGTCTATGGCTCCTTCAAACGATTTCTGAAGAAGAAATGGTTATGTTATTAGTCTTTAATGACGACCATATGACCCTAATGGTGTTTGTGTTTTTTTATGTTTGTTCGTTTGTTCGTTTTTGTAACTTGTATCGTAAACAACGTAATAAATAATAACAATAACAATAATAATAATAACAATAATAATAAAGGGTACTTGATTAACGATAAAAACTGATTAATCACTCCAGAAATTGGCGACCGTGAAACCGTTATTTGCATAGATGCTTGAAGTGACTGTGAAAAAGCATTCACGGCATATCGAGGTGAATGACATTATTTCCAACGATTACTTTGATCCTCTCGAAAGGAGGTTTTCTTAAGGATAAAGATAAAGGACGGCGTTACTCAATCCCTTTCTGGGATACGCCACGCATTCTACTTCTACGGATGTGGAGGCGATTTGAATGCGTATTTGGCCATACAATGACGTGTGGTGGCCAGTCGATGAACAGTCGGTACTTCATCATTCGTAAGTCGGGTACCAATTCACCGACCCCGGAGCAATGAAAGGATTTCTTGACCCGAGCGAGTAACACCAATCTGGTACCGGGTGAACCTCCTCAAGGAGGAATTCCACCACATTCCGTATTGAATGCACACACCTATGACTTCTCTCGTTCTTTTCTCACGAGGGTAGGGTAAACTAATGCCAACCATAACCCTTTTTATAGGATTAACAGTATTGTCTTGAAGCAGGTTACAGACGCACTTTGGAGCTCAGCGCTTCAATTTATAATCACTGTTAGTAGATGTAAAATAAGAACATCTGCTACCATAAAGGTGTCCCAAAAACTACGCATGTAATCTGTTTATGAAACGCTATAAAATGAAATACGACAATATTCTCAATGGCTCAAAGCGACCTAGACCACTCACAAGGAAAGGTTCCCAACTCAAGGTGAGCTTTTGCGATGCTATTTTGACAGGATGCAGGACCCTGTGAGGAGAGTCCAGAATTACAAATAGTCCATTAGTTGCAGTTATTTTTTACTAAACACTTTTTTAAAGGCCTGAAAAGTAGGTCTGAAGGCGTGCGCGCAACTATTATCAACCCCTACGGCACCCCACGAGATGGGCCTCGGCGGCTCAGTCGGTAAGAACGCCACCTTGTAAGAGCGCACCGGAGGGCTTTTGAGTTCAAGTTCGCGTACTGCCACTATCTTTGCATATGTTAGTTTGTTGTTATAACGTTTTCTCGTGATCGCAGGAGTCGATATTATTCCATAAATGCTTACAACAAACCAAGGCTGTCTATTTGCGCCTTCATATGTGCCGGTTTTTTTCGTGAATTGCAGTTGGCTACGTGGATGTTCATCTAAGACCCATCTCTACACCCACGGATTATGCGTTCAACGAAGAAGAAGTGGTCATTCCTGGCCAGGGAGAAGATTGCTCCTCACTGGCTTTTGAAGGATGCTGCTAGTGTAAAACGCGGCGCTTGTGTCTTACTTGTTTCGTGTTTTGTGCCATAGCTGTTGACTAAAATGGAATAGCAATAAGACCTTTTATTTCCAGAGAAATGATATGGTACGGATACACATCGTTAAAAAACTATCACATATGAAGGCGCAAGTAGACAGCTTTGGTTTGTTGTAAGCATTGATGGCCTAAAATTGACTCCTCCGATCATGAGAAAATATAGTAACAACAAACTATTAGGTGCAAAAGTATGGGCAGTGCGCAGACTCGAAATGAAAACCTAAGCAGTGTGCTCCTATGAGGCGGCACTTCTACCGACTGCGCCACCAAAGGACATCTCGTGGGGTGTCATAGGAGTTGATGAGTGTTGCGCGCACGTTTCTACACCTCTCTTCGCCTCTTTAGAAAAGCATTCAGCAAAAACTGTGGTTCTGGACTCCGCTCACACAGCTCTAAACCCTGTCAAAAAACTTGGTATTATACGCTGCTATCTATCCTCAACGACGTCCCAAGGTTAAACAACAGATGGCTTGATTCTTGTCAAAGTCCAGATTTCCAAACCGGTGGTGTTTGACGCCGGGAGACGTTGGCAGAGGTTTGACGATTATGCCTACCCAGATTTTTTCTAAAAAAGCTTTGCTTAAGCTGAGTTATGTGTGCTGGAAGCTGCGCCTAGAATAGGCAGTGAATCCGCAAGCGACCAAGGGGGGGGGGGGAGAAGACTGCCTCATGTTGTTAACGATGGGTTGGGGACAAAGGACAATACTGAAGTGAACGCCTGCACGTTGCAAACATGCTTACTCCGCCGCGCGGGCGGGCTGTGCGTGTTTGCAATGTGTTTGCAGGCGCATTCAACGGTGCACCTGTTCGTGCCGAAGTGTGGTTAGATGGCTGAGTCACAGCTTCTTCGCTTTTTCGGGAGAGATTTCAACCGCACACGTGCGGGTTATTGATGGTGCCGCGGTATAGGCGGCGTTCGGCGAGGAGTCATATGTCTCGCTTCTTCAGCGCCCGAAGTCAGCTTGCTATGACGTGATGCTCGTTCGAAGGACGGTCTCGTGTTCCCGAGTACCACGTGCCAACGGGGGATGCGATGGGGGCGGCCCATGTTCGACGAACCCTCGGGGGCGGCGAACAACACCAGTTGGCCGTGTAGGGTCTGGAGGGCGAGAACCGGCCCGGCCGGACACCACACCACCTGTGCACGTCATTTGCCGTCATCGTTTCGACAGGCCTACGCTGGCTATAAAAGTGGGAGCTTCTAAGGTCTTCTGATTGCTGCACCTCGTATATCACACCGATTACCGTATGACTAGCAAGGCAAAGATGACGTTCGAAGTCCTTTTCTCCTCGTGGCTCGTGGATTATAGCAGTCGTGAAGGCATTCCAATAGCTTGGAGCAACCTCAGGGAGGGATTCCTCAATTATGATCTTCCCAAGACATAGTGAGAAACATTAGGCGATTTTTAGGCCCACTTACGACCAATGCAGTTTAGTGAACAAAAGTAGTTTAGTCTCCAGTGGAGAATCTGGCAGCGCTACTGTTTCCCTGTTCAACAGCTGAGCTGTACACTACATTCACTTCACTACAATGCAATATTCTGCAGCGGTTTACCTGCGTCGTAACGCTTGCAATCAACACGCAATCGCTCGTCTTCGCAGAGATCGCGTGTCCTGACTTCTCAATTCATCTGACCGCTGCGCAGGTCAGTTGCACCAATATTACGAACCCTAGTTAGCTGTGTTTCTACGAGAGTACAGGTTATGGTATCACTTGGAAAATGACCAGAACCCACTTCAATTGTATCCTGACTTTCACAGAGCTAAGGCTGTGAAGGAGTCTTTCCAATTCCTCTTTTATGAAACACCATTTATATTTGACTGAAAATCAGTGACCAAAAGGAAGGTAATTTAAACCAAAAATCTTGTCCTTTTTCCTTCCTGCCTTTCTACATATATGCATATTTTTGTTTGGATGTGCCATGCCTTCGTTTTTCTTCGTTGATTCGGAAGAATGTGCTGCGCTCCGGTCACCCCTGCTTCTATATTCCCAACGATAAGAAAGGTAAAGGATAATCAATCTTCGTGTAGGAAGGTTCACGCATTCTACTTTCATGATCTTTCGTGGTGCTTTTTAAATGTGTTCTCGGCTTATAAAATGTGTCCCTTACCCTCTGCAAAACAGAGGTATTCCCTCCTTGAACACACGAGGTCTTCTGAATTGTTTCTAGTCGAAAAGGCCTGATATGATCAATCAATGCTCTTCTTCATTTTCGTTGATTTGTTCCTGATCCTCATCTCCTGCTGAGTGAATGTCTCTTGCGTGAATGCAATTTTCCGATAATAGAGCATGCAGACACCGTAATATAGGTCAGATTGGTCTTTTGAGGAAGATCAGGGGCAGGGGCATACGTGCCATTTAGGCTTTCAACGAGGCTGACTAGTATGTGTAGGAAACCCTGGTAGCGCAGTAAGAGGAGGCGCCAACTGCCCTGCACAATCCGATTCGAGCTTCTGGTTCGTGTCCCGCCCTAACCAGCCAAACCGTCCGTTTCTCCGAGGTCGGCGATCTAGAACCAGACTTGTTTGAGAAGAATCAGCCATTGATATGCCTGTCGTCTGCCGACCGCAGGTCATAGTATAGGCCAAATTCGCGTTCCAATTGCTTCCAAGACGTTCCGTAGAAGTAGAGTCGCAACTCTACCAAACAGGAATTGCTGATGACCACCCTTCATTCTTATTCCTTGTTCATTAAAGCTCTATCTGTCATGTTCTTTACCGAAAATGTCTCTAGACTACATCGGTAGCTTCCCCGCCAAGGTCTCCATACACTGTGGTGTAGTCGCAACCTCGACTGCCCTTTTGCAGCAAATCGAAGCCTTAGCTGGGATTGCCGCTTCATTTGCGATAACTTTTGCCGGCTGCTTACCATTAGGTTTAAGCGCTAATTACAGAAACTGTTAACTTGAATCTGCACTCAGTTCTGCTGCTTGCTGTTTTAAGGACTTCAGTGTCGCCTGACTTTAGGATCGAATTCTTCATTACCTTGAGCTGCTCCGCGACGAAACTTTGACGACAGAATCTGGTGACTCAAAAGAACTCTCTATGTCCTATCTTTCTAAAACCTCGGCATGTTTCGTATTGTGTTAATGCTTCTGTGCCGAAAAGGTAGTGGGTGGATCAAATTTATTGAGCGGCCTAACGTTTCGTCCTGTTCGTCGCCTTCAGAGGCCTAAAAATCGTTCAAGTCTTTATATTTGTTATCTACCCGACCAAGTGCCTCCCTGTCTTTCAGACACCGTTCTAGGTACGAAACGAAAAACCCTAATGTATGAGAAATAAACTCACCCGCTGATCCATTACGCGGAGCGACGTCGCTACTCAAAAGAACTCTCCATGTCCTATCTTCGTAAAACCTCGATTTAGTTGTTGACCACGACTACGTCGCTACCGTGGTTGTTAGTTGCCTAATGAAACATACAATGTCACTCAATAGAACGAGAGAAAAGAATTTCAGTAGATCTCTTGATCGAAGGTGCTCGTGTCAAGGGTTTTAGAAACTTTGAGGCGACGTAGCCGTGGTCAACAACTAAATCCAGCTTCCAGATCCTGCGTCTGCTAGTAAAGCATTTCTCCTAAATTTCCCCTGCTTCTATTTGCTCCTCTCATGCAACCTTGTCCACAGAGACGGAGTAAGCGACAACGTACATTTAGAGTGACAAACGAGATTAGACTTAAAATTCGGCACCAGTTATGAAAATATGGGAATTCCTATACAAAATATCTAGGATTCGTGTGAGTGGGAGCGTATTATGGTATCATTGAGGGATGCAATTCAATCTGCGCTATATTAGGTTGGAAAAAAGTCTTTTCATTCTTTTCAAAGATTTATTACCTTACAACTACAAAGTCAAATCAATTGAGATAAACTCCATTTTGTTCCACTACACTTCTCCAAAAACTGGGTAATTTTCTAATTACTCTCGCGTAAAAGACTGCAGTTCTGGAGTCGAACCATCGCTGAATCCAATTTTTGAGGTCTTGGTCCGTCTCAAAATAATTCTCTCCAATTTCTTGCTTGAGAGCATGGAAGAAATGGCAGTCGGTAGGGGCGAGGTCAGAATTACACGATGGATGTGGCCTCCCAGCCCAGCTTCTTTATTGTTTCTCTTGTGAGTCTTGCAACATGTCGCTTTGCATTGTCATGCAGGATCATCACCTTTGACTTCTCAGGCCTCTTTTCTTGGAGAGCTGCGGCGACTTTTTTGAGTTGGCCACTGTGTGTGGCAGCAGTAAGTGTCTCTCCACTTCTGAGAGTTTCACAGTAATCACTCCTCTGATATCACACCAAACACTCAACAGAATCTCCCTTTCGTGAACATTGGCTTGAGATCAGGCTAAGGGTTCTCTCATTTTGTACCCAATGCCCTTTTCTTCGGAAGTTGGCATACAGAACCCAGGAGTCGTCGGCTGTCACAATCCGTGAGAGAAACGATTTTCTTCCTTATCTGGACAGAAGAGAAGCAGCGTTGACCTTTCTGAGTGTCTGACAGGGCATGTGCAATCCAAGCTCCGAATTTCCATGCAAAGCCATGATTCTTCAGATGAATTCCCACTATCCTATGAGACACTTCGAGCTTCTCTGCCAGTTGACGTGTCGTCCGCCTACTATCGCCACGAAGAAGATGGAGTTCAATGTTGTCCAATTCATTTGCCTTGCTGACCTTGCTTTGTTCTCGAGTGAACAATCTCCCTTTAAAAACTTTCCGAACCACTCGTAACAGGCGCGACGAGTACTAGATCCCAAACCATAAATGTCGTTAATTTGGTCGGCTGCCTGACGTGCTGTAGATCCTTTATTGAATTCATGAAGAATGCCGTGCCGAAAATGGCCATGAGGTAGATTTGGCATTGAGTCCGGAAGATTGGATAAATAACGGAATACAAGAAGGGTCTTGACCTGTGTCCGCGAGCGAACGGTAGACAAGTGTGATAGGATTATGAAATCAGCTATCAATACTGGCTATAGCGTTTACAAGGAGAACGATAAAAATTTTTTCGAAGTGTGAAGAGAATTTTTTCCAACCTAATAATTTATGCTACCGGCAATTCAGATAATTTCATGGAGGTACTCCTAATATTCGACGAAGGCTAGAGCAGCTAGCTAAGAGTAGTCTGCCGTTACCACTACCTGTTGCTTGATTATTGAACAGTTATTACATAGTATCTGCATAATACTGCTCCGAATGTGGGAATTCTAAGACAAGACAACTGTTTTTACATGCTTCTAAAATTAGGATGGAAGCTGTGCTTCTAAAATTAGGATAAAAATCTGCATTGTATAAGAGGTAATTCTTCATTTAAGATTGTGTGAAAAGTTACGCATGCATGTCCTCACTATTAGATCCTTAAAGGATCCGTGATAAGGGCTTTTACAGCTCACAACTACGTTGATTCTCTATCGTCTGAACTTAAAGGTTTCGAGACTCTTCGTCTGTTAGGCGGAATTTCTTAACAGAGCTCTTACAAGTGAGACCTATCCTAGGTAAGAGAGACGAAGAGGGCTTTATTTCACAGTCACTTCTTTTGAACTTGTTGGATTAATCTAGTTGCTGCCTAATGACTCTCGCACAAATTCAGTCAAGGGGTGGTGCCATGGGTAGCCCTGTGCGGTCTCTGTGTTAGGATTGCCCCCTTCCGATTAGGATAAATCTTCTGTAGAAAACTATACTGCTTCTTTTTCAGCTGCTCGCTTCTCGTACTAACGATTAGCAAGTTAGCAAGTCTCCATAAATTGCTTGCGGTATATGACTCTGAACTCAGCTTCCTCATTAACGCTCCTGAGGGACTTGAAGACTTCTGGACTTGGCGCTTTGTCTCTCTTCAGTCTCTACGACGTCCATCAACGATCGCTGAAAGGATCTAGAATCTAGGAACAGCTAGGAGTCTAAAAGAAACTGCCAACATGCCAGCATAGTCAAGGATCCAATTTTGGGTAACTTGTTCTCTGCTTGCAATTTTGTGATAGAGCAGTCGGAGGTGAAGCCAACTGTCGCGTGCACCTTGAATTGAGGCTCTTAAATTTTGCACTTCTCGTGCAATAAACAGCGAGCGAAAAATAAGCCGTCCAAACATGTTATAACTGTTTGAATATAAATGGTACAATTCTTACACCTTCAGCTATAGCAGTTCTAAATCTTCTTTTAGGGGCATCAATGCGGATGTCCTACGATAGGTTGGTTGTTGAAATAACTTCACGCACTTCTTCAAAGTGTGGCGATATTTACTGAGTTGGTTGGGTGGATGCCATTTACAAAAATTTGGCAATAGAGGAGTGAATTTTATTCGATTAGCAATTACATTTTACTTAAACTTCTTTCAAACTTCTGCAACGATTTGTATCTGAAAATGTATTTAATCTCTTTATTTTTAATTGGGGCGCGTGTAGCGCTGTGCCCTCGGTCATGTGCTCTCAATACCAGGTTCCTAGATAGGATTTCCCGCCCAGAACAACCAAGCTTTCCATCCCTCCGGTGTCTCTCCCAGTGTCGGGTTGGTACCAGACTCGTCTGGGAAGGATGAAGCGCGCGCTGACTTGTTCATCAGCTGACCACCGCAAGTCATTGTATGGCCAAACACGCATTCAAATCGCCTTCACGACATTTCGTAGAAGTAGAATGCGTGATGCATCCAAAAAAGGGAATGAGCAGCGCCATTATTTATCCTTTGTCCTTTATTTTTTAGTTGAGAACAATGCTTCTTGACTGGAGAAGATGAAGAGTAGCATAAAATCATGAGTTAAGCCTCAGTGTGTTGACTATTCGATTCTTTTCTATCAATTGTACCGTCGTTCCTACATTGGTATCTTCAACAGCGCGCAGCCTATGCCTGGGTATGCGAATTTCTTGTCGATTTTTGCGTAATCCATGGCTTGCTGTTGCCAAAAAGCCAAGGAAATTGAAGATTCTCCGGCTTAGACAAGAAACAAATTTTGTTGACCGAGAAATACTGCGGGTATTCACATTTTAGGCATACGTCAGAGGGCTATTTCTGGCTCACGGTTTTATCGGCACTTTTAAGCTGTCAAGGTAGTTGCGAGAAATTGGGGTTCAGCAAAGCGAAAAAAACCCTCGTAACTTCCAACCGCACCACTTCGTGGAAATGGCATTTAGGATGTCAGTTGAATGGCGATACGTTGAGCACGGGCATGGCGCCTTCTCAGCATTAACAAAACCTAAAATTTTCGCAGTCCTGCTCTTCAAATTACGTTTGAGAACTTTGCTGTCTTCTTCTTCTTCAGCGTTTGTGTCGCTCAGTTGCGGGTCCGCTTTCCTGGAATGTTGGCACCACTTTTCTCGATCAAATGCCTGATCAGGGTGCAACCTAGTCATCTTCAAGACCTGATGCAGCGTATCAAGCCACAGCTGTTTTGGTCGCCCTCGTGGCCGCCTACCGAGCACATCAAGGTTAGGACCAGTCTTTCGGACAGTGTCATTATTTGCGCGAAGGACGTGGCCGTACCATCACAGACGAGCATCGCGCAGCCTGTCGGATATCGGTTGACACCGAACCTCTGCCGTATGAAGTTGCGTATGATTCGTATGATTCGTATGGACTCGATCCAAACGCGTAACTCCGGCCGTCCACCGCACCATCTTCGTTTCCATTACGCTGAGGCGCCTTTCAATTTCTTTGGTAACGGGCCAGCACTCAGCTCCGTAAATAGCTACAGGCCGGACGACTGCTCTGTAGATCTTCGACTTGAGGCGCTCTGGTATCTTCTTGTCGCAGAGCACTCCCGTCAGAGAGCGCCATTTGGACCACGCTGCACTCACGCGTGAATTGGCTTCAACGAGTAGAACGCCATCGGACGCGATTGCTGATCCCAAGTACTTGAATACCGAAGTACGCGGCAGCTCAATGCCATTTACCTTAATGGAGCTGGACTCATCTTCGTCAGTCGTCATATACTCGGTCTTCTTGACATTAAGTTTGAGTCCAAATCTCTCCAAGCTGTCGCTGGAAGAATAAGGATTTCATGCTGTTCAAGCAATAGAGACAGGAGCAATAGAGTCTTTGACGTCATCTATAGGGCTTTTGACAATAATTTAGACTTGCTTCGAGTTGAAGTTTGAGGGTGTTTCAAGGAAGCGTTTTTTATAATACCAAGCATAACATCTCATTTTTCCCTTATCTCAGTGAAGTCGTTCAAATATTATTATTAATATTATTATTGTATTATTATAATAAGGTATGCTCATTCTTTTCTTGTAGCGAAATTTCTTTCTGAGCAAAAACGATATCTGTAGTTTGACGGCCTAATATTTCAGCAAACATTTCATGTAAGTTTGAATTCTAAGTGACTGTCATGAAGGATTCCGCAAAAACTTGCAGCACAAGTAAACGAAAAGCTCTAAAGCTGATAACAACTGGCGTACCGGCACACTGTTGAAAACCTGTTGGTATTGACAAAAAGTTAACAGACCCTGAGTTGGGAGTCAATAAACACTTTAGTTTTATTTTCTAAGTGAGAGGCCACCATCATCTCTTCAAGCACGGTCTTCATTTCCGGCCCTTCGCGCCAAGTGTTCTGATCGCAATTGACTCCGCTGTTACTGAGACTTCCGCTGATACTCACGCTTTCGCTTCTTCACATAATTGACGACTTATGCGCAGTCTCTCGCTGGAGTGCAGGAGCCGCTTAGAAATTGCCTTCTCGGAATTTCGGGCGACTGGACCACTGCGGTTTCGGCCTCAGTGTCTGCAGAGGACGCAGCTCGTTGCAGACCCGCATCGTTGATTTGGCGAAAAAGTACGTACTGGACAGGCCCGCTGCTCCGGCTGAGTTCGCGGACGTTGATTAGTTTCGCGTGACGCTCCTCTCGCTGTCATCTACGACGTCATCCGACCCGATGCACCTCAAATACGGCGCAGAGCGTCCAGTTGTCCGATGAGCCGTGCAGCCATCTACCCGGTTGGAGCCGTTCCCACCAGCGAATCATGTCACCCCATTGTTCTGAGCTAAAGACGTGGACGACTCCACTGCTCCAGCATCAGAGCGATCTACGAGGTGTAAGCCTCTCCATCAACCAGGTCGAGGGAAACTCCACAACTGCCTTCTGTCTTGCTTTCTTCTCATCGCGAAGCCTACGAAGCCTTCTTTTACCGCACGATCTGCCTTATCGGATCAAAAATGCTGACTGACCGATTGGCTTGATTTTCGTTAATTTTCAGGGAGTGAAAGTGGTGTGTTAGGATGACAGAAATTATTTTTACCACGCTTGTCGCTCGACCTGTTTTTTTTTGTTGGCATTCGATCCTTTGCAGCCCCTCTGTCAATGTTGCGCATTCTTGAGCAATGGTGTATTGCCTTTATTTTAACAAAAGATCTGCTTAATAATAAAGAATATCGGCGTTAGTCAATCCTTTTGCGAAATGCGTTAAGCATTCCATTAGAATAGACACTAAGTCTCATCCGCAATTTTAAATTTCATTCTGAATTTCGTTGAAAGTTTTTATAACGTTATACACTATTCGAAAGAGAACAATTTGCTCCATCAAAAGTTGTGTTTCCCTTTCTCGCATCCAGAATTTTACATATTTTTAGGTCTTCGGTTAAAGTGGAAGGTCAAGAAAAGAAAACTGACCCTCGCCGAGAGATACTTCTCTCTGTATACTTTTTGACACTTTTGATGTTTTTGTTTGCGTGTGATATACGACTCGAAAGGTGACGATTCGCACTACAAAATCTTGTGGTGGGTTTTCGCTCGTTTCGACTATCTTCAATTCTCAGTGAATCAAAATGGAGTGTTCAGAAGAGAGCAATTAATATCTCGAACAGCTCCTACTTTTTGGTTCATTTTTTTTAACCTGAACCTGATGAGCTGACAGTGAACAAGATTTATACTGGCCAAAGAAAAAGAACAAAGACAAATGAAATTCCACTGCAAGTTGTGGACAAGGTCTGTGATCTGTTTGTTATAATCTCCAGAGGACTCAATTTTAAAGAACATGTTATAGAAATTGCCAATAAGGCTAATGCGAAGGTGTGTAATCTTTTCCGAGCAATTAAGTCCAAAGATCCATCAATTCTTGTTCGTGCCTACGAAATATACGTTCGCCCTATTCTTGAATATGTAACCACAATATTTTGGCCACAGGAGAAGGGATTGATACGCAAATTGGAGAATGTGCGAGACAACTTTACTCGAAAGCTAATGATCCGGTTGTATGGATTCAACTATAGCAATTTTCCCAGAGGCGCAGTTAGAAACAAGACTGTTGGTTGCAGACCCTAGAGCTCCGACGTAAACCTAATGACCTGGTGATGCTTTACAATATTATTTTTAACCTAATCCAAGTGGACCGCACTATGTTGTCTTTTCGAGACTCAGTCATTCGAGGTGGGTCTACAAAATTGGTTCTGCCAACGTTTAGAACTAAGATCCACAGAGATCTTCGCCTACCGATTAATAAGCAAATTCAGCAGTTTTTTCAAAACAGCATCCATCCCGTTGAAAGTCTCTCTCTTTAAGACTTTGGTGGCAAGGCTCCTAAATGAATCATCAGTTTAAACAAGCCACTTGAGTTTTGAACAACAGTGTTGGGTTTGTAATTTGCCCATCACAGTGTTCTACTTTATCGCTAGTTATCTTTGGTCTTCTAGTGTTGTTTTTTTTATGAATCGCATGTGCATTTTGCTCATGTCAATAAATAAATAAATAAAACATATATTCTGATAGAATGAAACATTTCCTTTCGAATAACATATAAAACAGCGCGAAGAGATTGGTAAGGGCAATTTTTCTTTCTAGCCTGCACCTTCTCCAACAGCGCTACCATGAAGCCATTTCATACATTCAAGGCTTTATTTATTTATGCGCCAGAGGGGGCGCTAATACATCAAAAAACAGAACAAGAACAACCTCAAAAATGACAAAAACTAGAGAGAAAGCTAGTATAAAGCTGAAGGGCATACGCGTTCCGAGCGCTCGCTTACAACGTAAATCTTGTAGACAAGCGGCGACAGTGCAGAAGGGACATGCTCAGACTGGTCACGATCAACGACTGAAGAGAACAACAGAATTGGCATATGCATTGTTCTAGAAACGAAAGGCTGACAGTGAGAGACGTCCAAAGGCTGACAGCCCACACCAAGGATAAGAGATTGGTGGTGCCCTCCCCTGATGGGGCTCCTAGGAGCTTACCAGCGAAAGAACGAAGCATAGCGATAACTGCTAAGCTTGCCTTTCTAGGCAAGCTTTTGCATTTTTTTTCATTTCACACTGAGAAACTTCCCAATAAATAGGGGAAAAGTTATAAATACAATAAATAGTTATTTGTTAATTAACACTTTTGTTGAAGATGCATTAGAGCCCACAAATTTAGTTGGAAACCTAATAGTATCAAAAATATTTATAAAACATCCCATCTGCACTACATGGTGTTGTCAGAGGCTGACAACACAACAATGCGTACAACTTCTGCAAAATTGATCTAGCACCAGCAGGTAATGCTCTTAGATACGAGAGTATATCTTTCTTAATGTAGCTACACTTCGTTTTAGATCAACGAACTTAGGTAGCAGGATCGCTCCACTTTCATTCTTGCAGCGCTTTTCTTGCCGACTTTTCTTTTCTTCTGCTGCAAGCTGCTTTCTTTACGTGGCGACAAGGGCGCTGCGAAGAATGTGGGTACAGCTTTGCAGAGCATGATTCAGAACATGAATCACGCTCCCAATTTGTCGCTTGTCTTCTGTATGCAGACGACATCAAACGCCTGCAGATGTCGTCTGCCGGTTCTCTTACAATCAGCAGGATTTTGCCCATTGTTCAAACTAGAATATGGCTGTTCGAAAACGACGCGCACGCTTGTGAGGGACATGATCTTGTGCAACCCCTTTTGGTATGTTTACATTTAAAGGGTAAATTCGGCGTTACGACGACCGCTCATTAAGGCTCTAAATCGGAATATCGAAATCCTAAGTGCCAGAGTTGGTATAAGACTGGCATTTTCATCCGTCGAGCTGAATCTGAATTCCCTAAATTTTCAGAGTGAAACGTCCTATGCACCTTTAGTTAAAGGAATACAAGAGGGTTGTTGACAGGTATCTCCTCGAAGTTTGTTTTGAACTATCCTAATTGGTTTTGCTCTGTTTGTCAATCATATTGCGATTTATTTCGAAGTGGCCGGCCGATGGACAATGGACAATCAATGATTTATTCTTTCCAAACAACTCTGGCATCAATTTATCAGTATGGCACCACTCCAGACTTCTTAGATGATTTTGACTGTTTACACAGGTTTGAAGCGGAACAAGCCAAAAAACTTTTTGTGACACTTCAAATCTCTGCAAATGCTCACAAGTAAATTGGACTGCAGTAACAATAAGAAGTTTGACTGGCCTAGGTCAGGTTCCGCTGTCATTGCAGCACAATCGTCTTCTAAGTGAAGACTTGCTCCACGATTGTGTTCCTGGCAACTGTTTCGCCAGTACTTCCGGAAGCCTGTAGTGCCGCCGATTTCAAAGACTGATCTTTTAAGCCTAGACTCCCAGAGAATCCTTATTGTGAAGCCAAACGACATTGACCAATCAAGCCTCGACGAGTGGGTTGCACATGCGTAGCTCTCTGATCTTCTACGAGTCGTTGTAATCGTATAATGGCTTTCATTTATGGAGATGAGATTATTCTGATTTCTCACTTCACCAACTGGATCGCAGCTGCCGGGGGAGTAGTGGGAGGCCTCTGTATCTATTAGGGGTTATGTCTAAGCTCATTAAGCCAAGTGGAAAAGAAAAAAAGAAGAAGAGGGAGATTCCCCTTCTCTTCTTTGAGGATCTTGGACGACCTTTACGTGAGCGGTTCATCTCACTCGCAGATAGGATACATTTCCACTCTCATGCGGTTGCATGAGAAGTTCTTTTCATCTTCGACGCAGGATTGTCTGCGGGGGGGTTGCTCGTCACCGGGCTCTAGCAGAGCTGTCAGATGCACTCTCTAATTTCGCAGATCCTATCCTTGCATTAAGCTAAAGGCCAGTCCTTCTTCGGTCATATAAAACGGCCGTACCCCGCCGACGACCTATTGTTAACCGTTACTCCCCTCCAAACCTCACATTGCCAGAATCAGCTTCACTCTCTCTCTGTCGCCAGTGCTAATTGAAGGTTGCTGTTCAGGACTTGTTCTGTGTTTGCTAGTGAGATGCTGGGTTTCAAGTTGTTCAAAAGCAATCTGGATTCAATCATAGCTTAGAGGGGTAGGACTGCCTTTGCTATTTCATTGCTCCCAATAAAGCCACTGAGCCGTATGTATAAGTGAGGATCTTCGTCTTAAGAACGTTATGTACTTTTATGCTAGGCAAGATAGCGTAGTTCTATCATTTACTTATCCAACCGTCGCGGTGTAGTTTAATCTGGTTCAATTTTTATATGAAGAACTGCAATTTTTGGAAGAACTGCAATTAACAATGTTTATGTGAAAAACTGCTAAAAAATACATATTAAGCGATGTGTGAAATTACAATTTTGGATGGATGACTCTTCTCTTCAGAAGAAAACAGAATGGTCTATTAATATACCATAAAATAGCACGTCATGTAATTGGTATCGAGGTTAAAATCTTACGATGTCTTACAAGTCATATGTCGTCAAGAACATCTAACACCCGAGGTGTATAGTATTATGTTGGAACAGCCAACTCAACAGTAGACCTCTCTTCTTCATTCCTAGTGCACATTTCATCGTTTAGAAGGCTTTGCAGAAAGCACTCTGCCACTGATCTATATTTCCTTCACAAAATTCCTTCACGAGCATTGGAGTTCCTGCGTAAGGTGTTTAGACCTTGCTTACTGGTCCTCTTTTTTAGGTCTTTCGTTGATGTTACTTTGTCGCTTGCATTTGCGGCTAACAGTACGTCTCTTTTCCCTACTCCTCCTTTATTGTTGACCACACTGTATAAAGGATAATAGATGAAGGACGGCGTCAATCAATTCCTTTGGGATGCGCCACGCATTCTACGCCTGTGGGATATCAAGGAGACCATTTGAATGGCCTATACTATGCAATAGCCTATACAACGACTTGTGGTAACCAGCCGATGAACAAGTCAGTGTTTTGTCCTTCCAGCCAAGTCTGGTACCAATTCACCGACCTCACATGGATGGAAGTCTTCATTAGCTTGATCAGAAAATGCTAACCAACAACCTGGAATCGGGAGAAAGCGACAGCCGTCGCCTCCTTCCACTGCGCTACCTCGCACCTAATTCATGTTCTGTATTGGAACGCAATTGTGTAATAACGGTATTTGGATCCTAATTCTACTTCAAGTCGATCAACAAACACCGTTAGCCAAATGCAGTACGAACACTCACTGTCGAACTCTATAAGAGCTGCTGGGTGCACTCTTTGCTCCATTCAGTCGAGTATTCCGAAAGTGTACCTGTGGCAGCCCACCTGCTTTAAGTACAAAGAATTTGAAGGTGACTTGATAGTGGCGATGAAGACAGGAGGCGCCACCTGGTGACACCCCTTTTTGTCTTGTAAGCTTCTCTAGAACAGTTTTGACAACTCCTTCTTCTGAATTCTTCCAAAGAAGAGATTTGCATCAACGAGAGCAAAGCTTGCATTCGTAAGGGAGAATTTGGGAGTAGACGATCTCCTGCAGAGTCCATCAGCTGGCATGCTCTAATCAACCATATAGTATCGTTCTACCATCACCCACCTCCTGATGGGAGGCTGTGGGTAGTACTTCCCCCCAAAGCTTTGCTTTCGTCTTAATATAATTAGCCGGTGAAGATCATGACCAGAAGATCTACACCTATACGACTCTCAAGAACTGCTTAGCGTCACCTCATTCTGTTATCATTTCAGGCCTTCTCATCTGTAATCTTCAGTTTATGATCACTTGTTGATGGTTTACAAAATACCTGCTCATTTATTTCCTGCTGGTCTCCAATGTTGATGTCTGTTTGGCCGTTCAGGTCCCAACCAAAATTATTTACGGCCCCAATATATTCAACTAGTTTCCTGGCGTCTGTACTTGGCTATATCAGTGTACTGGACTGAAGAACAAGAGAACCCATGCTTCCTTGTTGAGATTATTCGAAATCCAAAATGAAAAGGTGAAATGAAAGTGACTTCCGGGATTCAAAATGACAGCAGCGTAAGAAGGAAAATTTTATGGCTTTAACTGTGGAGATGGACAACAAGTTTGGATGTAAAAGCAGACACAGAAAGGCTGAACAAATAAAGAATTGGCCCATCATAGAGCTTGCCTATCGTCCACAACGACTCAATGCTAATCGAGCGGCATAGATTGTGGTTATATGTATGATAACCGAAGAAAATTTCAGGGAAGTGCTGCCATGGCGCGCAGCACACTTTCAGCCTTCTTCCAGTCGGTCAGGGCTCCGCGCCGATGCTGTTGTAATGTCCTTACAGCAGTTACGTAGTAGCCGCATGATGGTCAAAATCATCGTACTGAGTGACAAATATTTTCAGGTGCTGGACAAAGGGATCTGTTGATGATATGTATGAATTTCACCACTATACTGTAATCATGTTCACTACAATTATCAATCTCCATCTTGTTGTTGACTAATAAGCATCTAGTCCCCTAAATATGGTGTGTAGCATCATCAACAAAACGATTTAATTTGTTTGTTGTAGTCAAATCATGGTCTCGGAGCGGCTCAAAGTTGTGAAAGAAATTCTAGAGCTTTTTCATGGCAAAATATGGCAACATTGCATATAACCCAGCTCAGAAGGCGCGAACCCTCCACGTTTGTGTTCGTAAACACTTTTTGGCTCCGGAGGATTATACCTTATAAAACTGCTGCGGTTTTTATATGTTCAACTTTACCACCAATCTCTACTTGCCTGCATACGGCTGATTTCTTTTTCATAGTAATGTTGTATTCCAGAGTATTGTTCTCGAAGCATAAGACCCCCAAGGTGCTAACTATAAGGGGTACAGCAGCTTTCTCAACTACATATAAGAGCCCAAGAACTACGGACGAATAAGGAAAAAGCTCTGCAGTAAAGTCCTCAATGCGTTTAAAACATTCATCGATCATATTGAGCATTTCAATAATGAGCGGCTTAATGCCTTTAACTTCTAATGGTCAGCAGAATGAAATGGTCGACATAGCCTGCCTGACTGAGTCTGTGATGGCTATCGAGCTCTGTACTGTCGCTATTCGTTTCACTCTTCTAATGCTTCTTTGATGCCTCATTGGTTTTTTTAAGTCTTGATGTTTATTAACTCTATTATTTATAGATACTTTATTTACCTTTACAAGTTTACTAGAGGTGCATAAATAAATAAGTCAATAAATAAATAAATAAATAAATAAATAAATAATACAATCTGTTTGAAATCCCATAGAATGAGTTAAAGGAATGTGGCATTGAAGCCTATTTTACGCAGTTTTTTGTCGCGAAATCATAATACTTCTCCTGATTGTGTTTAATCTTACAAGGAGAGCCTCCAAGTTACGGAGAGCTTTTACGATGCAATTTTTACCGGATGTAGGGTCCCGTGTTGGGAATCCAAAACCATAGCTAATTTTTTTGGAATGCTCTGCTCGAAAAAAGGACTGTGAAGACGTGAGCGCGGAGTCCATCACGCCCTACCGCCTCGCACCGCATGTGGTCGATTGGCGTACTGGATAGTGTTGTGCTTCACAGGAACGTGGTCGTGGGTTCGATTCCCACATATGCTGGTGTTTTTGCGTTTTGCGATTTATCGTCAGTGAGACCCTTTAATCCCCATTTCCAACAAATTTTTAGCAAAAACTTGGCAACAAATGTCGTTTACGTTCATCGAACTCTTTGAAAGTGGAAAAGTGAGCATTTTTGACTTCTAGATCAAGCAGATCAAAAACTGGTGCCAGATTCGTGATCAGCACCCCAAATAACCCCCTGTCACAAAATTTGGGCAAAATTGGTGCTTCTGACCTCGCCACCCTCACTTACTCACACTTACTCTAACCTGTCATAAGAAAACGGGAAATCTAGAAACCGATGTCAGACCAGTACTCCAAGTATATTCCGTATGTATGAATAACTTCTTTTTTGACCTAGCTAGTACAGTAAGTACAATAAACTCACCAACTGTACACCTATGCTTCTCTCTACCACCCGTCCCAAAAAGGACGTAATAGCACCGATATTTTACTCTCTGTGTAGCCCTCCATCGCCTAAGATATTCAATTGGTTTCCACCTTGAATGGCTACACACCTCAATGACCTCCCTTGCTTGGGAATAATCAGCGGGGCCCAGGCTCGAGTGAAGGTCGTGAGGTCAGAAGCACCAATTTCGCCCAAATTTTGTGCGTGGGGGTTACTTGAGGTGCTGATCACGAATCTGGCACGAGTTTTTAACTTGCTTGATCTGGAAGTCAATAATCCTCACTTCTCCACTTTCAAAGAGTTCGATGAACGTAAACGACATTTGTTGCCAAGTTTTTGTTAAAAATATGTTGGAAATGGGGATTAAATGATCTCACTAACGATAAATCGCAAAATGCAAAAACACCAGCATATGTGGGAATCGAACCCACGACCACGTTCTTGTGAAGCACAACACTATCCAGTACGCCAACCGACCACATCAGGTGAGGGGGCAGGGCGTGATGAACTCCTCGCTCACGACTTTACAGTCCTTTTTTAAGCGCAGAAGAGAATTTCGAAAAAATTAGCTTTGGTTTTGGATTCCCTACATTCTCGCTCAACGGAACTCACTTTCGAAATTCTCCAGCTTACAGCTTCGCCATCTGGGTTGCGAAGTCAACATGGCCACACGGGACCCTACATTCAGTAAAAATTGCATCGCAAAAGCTCATCGCTACTTTGGAGGCTCTCCTTGTTAGGCGCGTGATAGCGCAGTCGAAAGAGGCGCCGGTTGTCTCGTACACAATTCAATTTTCTTGCATCGGGTGCATGCTGCTTGAGCGAACCCTCTTTCCCTCCGGGATCGGTGAATTGGTACAAGGGTTGTCTGAAAAGATAAAAGCCGTCGGCTGGCCAGCACAAATATGTGTCCAATACCCGTTCAAACTGCCTCCATGATATCTAGATGTAGTGTGCGTGGCGCACTCCGCAAGGAGATTGAGTTACCCTTTATCCTTTCTTTAAGCATTCTCTTTACGGTCACGAAAAAGACCTACGTCAGCTATTCTCCATAGGATAAATGTAGGGAACAGGCTGAGCGCCGTGTCTCCAGACGTGACGACGTGGTCGAAACGTCAGGTCTATAAATAAATTTCCACCTAACCACATACTACGACAAAAATACTTCAGGTGATGAATAACAATGCCGACGGTTCAAGGTGATGCTTTTTGACCATGCTCAATAAGGAGTTGGCCTCAAGTGCATTCTACAACATACATGAAACCGTGTGGATATGCTTAAGCGAATTTCTTGTTAGTTTAGAAATACTGTCTTAAAGCATTTTTATGCGACCTGAAATGGTCATAACTGCAATTATTTATGCACATTGGTCAGCAAAGAAAAACAAAGGAGGCGAACCGAGTTGCAGCTGCTTCAAATGTGAGCTACAACTGCAAGAAACTTTCATAATCTGATATTCTGCACAGGATCCTATGGCCCAAGAGATAGGACACCCTCGTTCTTGTTCACATCCAAACCGATTTTAGACTCGGAATGGGCCAATGCCAACCGAATCAAGCCTCCTTCAAGCTTTGCTGTTAATAATTTTTATCATTTATGGCTTCGCCGTAAATTTAAACGCATATCAATCAATGCTCTCTTCTGGGGCAGTTTCCGTTCACTTGAGTTTGTTAGGTCAGAAGTTATGTCTGAAATCACAGAATAGATCCAAATGCATTAATTCAATTTTTGTATTCTATATGATTGTTGTTGTCCGTTTCTGCATTTTTTACTCCTTAAACGGTTCAATATTGAGCAGAAATCTTTACTTTAATATTGGCTCTTTCGTTTTTCTACACCACAGCAGTTTGATTGCTTTTAAGCGCATCACCAGTGCTAACTTCCCTTGCAAAATTTCGAGTGCAAGCAATTCAAGAGGAATAGTGTCGACATAAAAACTACAGATACTTAACACCTGCCGGGCATTCGAAAGCATGCAGAAATTAATGGGTGGCATTGTGGCTACCGCAATAGAACAACTAATCCATTAATACAGTTTATCAAGCGCCATAAAGGGATTCCAAGTATTTGATGGCTTGCCATCTGCTTTGATTGCGAAGTAAAACGTTGATGAAGATACACTCGACATTACGCTACAGATAACGAAAAAACGAGTGGCAGTTTTTTCTGTACCCCATATTTCTTATGAGAATGAGGAGCTGAAGAGCCATTGTTAACGTTGAACAACACAGTGAAGTTCGACGGGATCCCTTTCTATCGGTGAAAAAAACTGGAGGACGGAGACATGCGCAGTGCAGAAACCAGTGTCAAGTGTGTATAAGCTCACTAGCCTGAAGTCTATAATTCATCATGCTTGGAGAACGGGCTTTTCTTCCAGCGTCATCTTGAGACATTCCAAGAGTCAACCCGTTGTGATCATTTTCTTTGTTATTCATCATGTCTCATCATCATGATGATGATGTTCATGTCTAGTGTAGGGAGCAGGAAAGGACGTCATCACGCGCACTATTTGCAGCGTTTGTTTTTGAGTCTTTAGAAATATCTGCTGTCACTGTCGATTTGCTGATTGCATTGGAAGGTCAGAATAGATGAGAGACGCTCGGCTAAAAGTGTATTTCCTGCACAGGTCTGAAGCCTGTTCCCTGAGTGGTGACGATTATTTCCGAACCTGCTGTGGCACACTGTAGTTGTTCAGTGACCTCGATCATACGTTCGGCAAATGATGCACAAAGCCCATTCGATGTCTATAAATGTATCAAACATTGGCATATCGAGGTTGAGGTCCACAGTGCTCTGGTCCACCCACGACTTCGCGTTTTTCCGGCCCTAGGAAATGGGCTTCAGCAGACCATTTCCACTTATCAGCTTGAAATGTGTAATTAATGTTGAATTCATAGTGAACGATTTCCTCTGTTAGAGGCGACCTCCCTTATGTTCTTCCAACCTCAGATCTTGCATTGGCTTTATCTCTGTTCAAGTGAAAACTGCGGGGCGAGTGGAGTAGCTTCTGGTTACCAAATTTCCACCACATTCACTTGAAAAGAGCAAATATTTAAATAGAGGGGCAAAAGGCGTCTTTTGAAGGTATCCAAACCCAACGTTTGACTGGGGCCAGCTCTGACCAACTGCTTATACTAAACGTTAGACGTGGCAGCTGGCTCATATGTGATGGTATAGGACTTTGACACGAAAGCAAGCATCACTTCTTGAAACTGTTGAGATCCATTCTTGGTGATCGATTTAAGATAACAAGCAAACCTACAGCATCAGCAGGTCCAAACAGAACACCTCGTTTATGAGTGTTCAATCAGGTCTGGGGAGTATGTGCTTGTGTATCTCAAAGCAATTGAGGAAAAATATCCATTACTTTATCTGCTTTAGCATTTGTTTGTACGCGTTTCTTCTTCTAATATGATAACGCATTTCCATTTCTGGGATGGATCGAGAGATATCGGTGCTCTAGGCATATGCGATGAATGTTCGTGCTCTATTGTAGAGCGGAGTAGTCATTCACAGGAATGCATTTGCTACCCAAGTGCGACTTTCGATGGTTCTTGTCGTGGTGGTGTTTAACTGTTAGTGTTCTTACTACAGCCGTTCACCAAGATTGTTATCCAGTTGTTATTCGGCTTAGATTTCGCCCAGTTTCGCCTTTTCAGAGCCTGGAGTAGCGGGAAACATCTATAACACTACCAACCCAACCATCATTTCAAAGTACAGGGTACGAATCACAGCGAAAATAGTAACACGACCCGACAACACAGATCTAAACGGACGACTAACCTTTAAGGAGGATGCCAAGGTGGGCCATCCAACACACACCCGTAGATGGACGGCGGCGTGGGTGGATGAGCTTCAGCCCCGAGAGGAACTCGGCTTAATCACTGTGTAGATAAGATCATGAAGATCGAAGCTCACAAAGCTTTGCAGAGGATGTCGTTCTCTTGCTACCGCCAAGTTCTCCTCCTTCCGGTTCACCGGAGGTCTTATAGCTGAGATCCATAGCGCTTCTAATGTCCTGCGCACCGATACGTCACTCTCAGGCGCTAGTATCGACACTGAGACGTTCCCCAATGCGCCTGCATGGCATAGGACCCTCTGTTCCCTCCAAAGTGTCCGGACATTACCTCTTCCAAGTCATGCAAGTGCTGCTTTATACCGACATAGAGGAGCCTTCCTGATCCACAGGATGACTAAGCCAGGCTGTTTTTGCAGCTGAAGCTCATTCACCCACGTCTACGTCCATCTGCTGGTGCTCGGTGGTCCACCTCGGCATCCACCTCAAAGGTTAGCGTCCATTTAGAACTGTGGCCTCGGGTCTTGTCTCTATTTTCGTTGAGTTTAGTGCCCTTTACTTTGAAATGATGTTTGGGCTGGTAGTGTTGTAGATATTTTTCACCATTCCAGGCTCTGAAGAAGGCGAAACTCGCCGAAACGTGAGCCGAATAAAAACTGGATAAGAATCTAGGTGAGCGGCTATAACAAGAACACTAGCATTTGCTCCCATTTCACCTAGGCTTGGCCTGAAATTCCTCCGTTATCTGCGGCGACATTAGTGCTTTTGACATGGCTTGAAGGATATCGGTGTTATTGGAATATACCGCGATTGTTCGTGCTCTAATGTAAGGCCGGTAATTTTTCCACAGACAAACGCCTAGTACCTGTTTAATCTAGGTAAGCTAGGCCCATGGAGCTTGTCGGCAAATAGCGAGCCTACGAGTTCTTGAGGTTGTAGCCAAGCGCCACTGTACCCGTGCTGTGAGCGCGAGGCATTCTTCATAGAGAAGGCGATCCTTGTTGTGCATGTATTGTTCATGTTATTGTTTGTGAGATGTCGCTGACCAGAAAGGAATCGCCATAATTGATGCCCCAGTGACTGGGAGAACTATTAGTCTAACACGATGCTTTTACGTCAGCGAAGTCTCGTAGACTATCAAAGGGGAAATTGCTGGTCCGCTTTTCTCCATTGCTTCCTACTGCTACTGCTTTTTCTATAGAATTAATTCTGCAGTTTAGATGCATCCCTATCTAAGTATCTTCCATTTCCGTTTCCTAATTCTTACCACAACCATACGCGGTTCTCTCGCATTCCTTTCCTCGCCTAGTGACAACACTGATATCTTATTCGATGAATATTTTTTATAATCTAAGACCCTTTAACGAAGGGATCTCAAGCACATCCACAACACATTGAAACTCAGATCACGTCTCGCTGCTCGTACATGGTTTGAGTAGACTGAAAAGTTGAAAAAATAATTTTTTGTAGCTTGTTTTACCGCTTCTCTATGTTTACATCCAAGAGGGTAGAGACTAATTCGGTAACATTATGAAGTTAAATCCACAAGGCGCTGGTACGGAATTCGAAATATTTCTTTAAAAAAACGGAGAAAAGTGAGGCAAAGCGATCTAACTATGAGTGCCTATGATCTGTAGCAACGTGGGCGCCTTCCCCGCTCATTCGTGATTTTTTGTCCAGTGATTGAAATGATAAAATTATGCATTATCCTTTTGAGGTGCTATGATTGTTTTGTGGGGGGGGGACGAATCGAACATGCATAGACTCGAGCTCACGGTTAGGAAGGTTCTCCTCACCTAACATGGGCAAATTCTATGTGTCCAGCATGTATAGCAGCCTATTCTTCCTCGATGAAGCTCTCTCGCTTCTTTGTGTTTCAGTGTGACAGCTCCTCGGATGCCCTCATGTTTTAGGCCTTCTGGTGATATGCCTACACACCTTAAGTGCTGTTTCATGCAAGGTAGGGCTGGATTAGTGCTGGCTTCATCATTCACCATCTAAGCCTCCCCCGCTGGATCCATCCACATGACCACATGAGCCTGCTCATTTCTCTAGTCTTTCCTGTATGTAAACTAGGACCTCTCGCTATCATTTTAGTGCTGGAGAAAAGGTCTATACGTTATTTCCCTTGGGTTCCAACATCTCAGGGAAGATTGCCGGTTCCTAACCCTCTTTCAACTATATATCCCTTTTGACAACCCCTTTCCTCCGCACGACAAGTACCTCCAAATGTCTAAAGTTCCAGATCTTCCTGAGCCTCTCTATGACAATTAAAGAAGGCTGTGGAGCTCTAGGCTGATAGTGACGGTTTAAAGAAAGATTCTGAGTAGGCCTCTCTCAGATGCCACACGGTGCACGAAGGAAAGTAGGCTGAGTGTCGGCCGTTGGGGTAAGGTCTATGGCTGTGTCCAATATATCCATCCATTGCGAAGGCAGAACTAGCGACAATGTTTTCAGCTTCAAACAAAGCCTTCATTTAAGTGGCACTTTGTACTCACCAATCATGATGAGTAACCAAAGGAACCCATGTTAGAAACTGTCAGCTCTTTCAACGACACTGAAGGGTCTTTCCTCGAGCAGCATTTGGCGAACCCAGGCCTCCACCACCGTCTTATCATTCCAGAGGTCGATCTTGCTCTTCATACTGTTTTCCCTACGCGTTTCGTCCGTTTCACTTCTTTTCCATATCTTCGCGTTTCGTCTGCTTCCGTAGTTCTGTCCTATCCCATACCTCAAACGTTTCTGTTGCAGATGTCACGGATGTACACATTGCTCTTAGTATCCATTTTGAGTGCAGTTTCATTAGCGGTACCGTACCGACTCACGCGACACATGTCTCCCGTGCTTGTGAAGCGGATATCAACTCAATTCGACGACCAGGTCAGCGCATCAGGATCGTTTTCTAAAGTCTACTAATTAAGAAGACACAAGAGTTAGTAACCGTATCGCTTCAGCTCCTATCTCCTAAACCACTTCCTACTGGAGCGTGCTAGCTATAGACTCAAATGAGAGATGAGGATATCAGGTCGCAGTGGCACTTTAAGCTAAAATGTGCGTTTGGGATTCAGCTCCGAGCGCTGATTCTAGGAAGGTGTTGAATATCTGCAGCGGACATCGTGGAGTGGAGAAAAGGTCCATTTTCCTTTGACTTGATAGCACACTGTTAAAATGGTAATAAAACACCCGCCGTGAAGCGATATGGTGGGGGTCAAGGGTTTATGGTTCAAGTCTCCGGAGAGGTAGCTCTTTGGCAAGAAACGACAAGAAACATGGAGACGAAGACCAACTGAATTTTTCCAGGTGTAATCGTAAGGAATTACTTCGCCAGGAAGAAAATCCAATTTATTAGCACACTTGCTCTCTCAAAAAACGAGGTGTCAATGATAATTTTCTCCCAATTCGCTGAGACACGTTATTCGAACAGCTGATTACGAACACCGTTTTTGTTAACATGAGTTGGGCTGAGTACTTAAGAACTTATTCTGGCGAGGTGTGGTACCTATGGGAAATAGTATGCTTGCCCGGTGTTCACAAATCCTGGGTATGTCGACAGGACAGATCTGATTCTTTTGTGCCATGAATCATACTGATGATCTGACCAGTGCCTTAAATAACCGCTCAAGACGAGGTTTGGGTGAATTGGTTGGGATCAGCAACCCAAGATGGTCTAAGCTTAGGCAAAAATTTTTCAACCTCTGGGTCGATGAGACTTCAATAGCGCGAATGAATTCGGTAACAACATCTGGCGACGTTCATCGCTACTATTTCACATGGGAGCTCCAATTGGTCGTTTTGGAAATTTTGCGGAGTGCAAAGGATTTGCTTCGCCGGGATTCGAACCACAAGCTCCCTATCTAATATCCTCTTTTCCTCCACGGCCGGGGTCCGCGGTCTTCTTTAACAGAGTGGCAAAGGGAAAATTGCCCGTTACTCCACCACCCGTATGCTTAGAATCAGCGGCTGAAGCTGCATCCCATTTTTGACAGATTATCTCAAATTGCCACTATGACACGGTATCCTTCCCTTGTAAGTACCATGCGCGCCTGTGCTGAATTTTGAATTTGCGCAGCATTGCCGGTGGCTGCTTTTTACCGCCATAAAGTATACAAAGGTTAGCAACGGTGAAGGTAGTTTGAATTGTAAGCAACATTATTCCGGTTAAAACTGTCTCTTCCTTTTTCAGAAGGGAGTGAAACTTTTGTGTTTTAAGGCTCATCACAAAATAAATTTTTGATACAAAGTACACAACAGGGCTTTCCAAGCAGCCGATGTTTCGTTCCAGGACGATGTGCTAGTGATGATGCCACGGTGGCGAGCCCGACGATCCCAACCGATAATCGACTACACGGACGA
Source organism: Heligmosomoides polygyrus bakeri (assembly GCA_947359475.1). NCBI lineage: Eukaryota > Metazoa > Nematoda > Chromadorea > Rhabditida > Heligmosomidae > Heligmosomoides > Heligmosomoides polygyrus. The sequence continues at coordinate 80,270,116 of OX375866.1, forward strand.
GTTCTCAGCGGATCCGTTCGAGGTGCCAGAGAGTGTGTCACATAGTATGTAGGAGAGAAACTGCGGATGAAGCTGTCTCCAAAATCCCGAAGTAGCCTCTCGATTCTTCTCAGTCGAATGGAAGACCCACGAAACCCGCCTTGACAGGAGAAAGAGTTTTCAATAGGAAGATCCCCAAAGTGGCACATTGTCCTGCAAAGCAGTGGAGTTTTTCTGTGGATCTGCTCGCTATCTGGGTCTAAAGCAGTTGGCCTTTCACGTAAGATTCCATTTTTGGATGGAAACAGATCCACTTATCTCCACTGATCACTGCATGCACTAAACAAGAAATCAAAGGTGCGAGAGAATTTCACATCATTAAAGGACGTAAGGGAAAGTTTCTCCGGGGTCGTTGAGCTAGTGTATTAGCCAGTTCTTGATCCTCAAGTTTTGTCCCGGTTTTTCTTTGGCATACTCTATCTGTCAGTAGATTAGCACTTCTGTCACCGTAGATGTGATTGGCTCGCACCAAATCCGTGCCTATTTCAGATGCCTCTGAACAAAGGACGAAGGCCATTGTGATTTTGGAGATCGCCTAGCGTTTAGATTTGATTTGATGGTTGTTCCTCTTAATGTTTGACGATTTGTCGCCCATTGTGCTGTTGATCTCAGAACTCCCGAATGATTTCCTTTGCATATGTGTCTCCCTGTATGTGTTTTACATCGTCGTCCAATGAAGCTGAGAAGCCGTTATGAACCGCAAGTGCTAGGTTGTGCACTGCAAATTAGCTGCCTAACCGAAATAACGATCGTAAAGGGTATTTGGAGGGAAACTTGAATTCTCAAGACGATTGACAAAAAAGATGCGCAGAGAAAATTCTGGTCTCGAACGAACTTCTCTTGAGCAGCATTAACGGGAGACAAATTTAGATGAAGGAAATTCTCTTGAGCGAAATTTTGAAGATACCCCATTTCTACTGATAGAAGTACAATACCGCCCGCGTCGCATGCTTATAACTCCTTTAATCTTGAGTTTTTTCAGAAACTGTTGGTACCATTCGATTTTCCTCATGGAGATCTGCAAAACCAAATATAAAACTTTACCAGGCGACGGCGTTTTTGCCGTGGGTGCCCTGAAAAAATAACTGCAGCTTGCAGGCTTTTGCGATTGGAGCACCTTATTTTCCAGGACGTGCATGTGACGTTCAGTGTTTTCGGAGTATCTTCAGCATGCGTGCGTTGTTAGTGCTCTGTCATTCCTGGAATGTTCCGAGAGTGCGCCGTGCACAATGCATATAAGGTCGAACCTATCAATCGAATGGGCAGAAGCATGTCCACTGGGTTATGTCCACTGGCAATTCTACTTATTGCACCGTTTGGAGAACTTTATAAAAAATTTCCAGCCGTCCTACTTAGGACTTGCTCCAGTCAGTCCGATGAGCCTTTGGAGTGCGCCGTACACAATGCATATAGGATCGAACCTATCAACGGAGCGAGTGGAAGCGGTTCAAATATCGTGCTAAACAGCAAACCTTACCCTTTTTAGGTGCTTTAGTGACACACTGACAGCAGCTTATACAAATGAAGAGGTTTTAAGAAGCGAGAAGAGAGAGTGCGCCGTGCAAAATGCATAGACGCGACGATAGAACCGTGTTTGAAATTAGATTAGATTAGAAATTTCCGCCCGCCCTACTCAGGAATTGCTGTACTCTGTTCCGGGGAGACTTTAGAGTACGCTGTGAACAATGCATATAGAATAGAGCCTATCAATGGAGTGGGGCGACCGCTCGCAAATGCACGCGCGGGAGAGTTCGTAGCGCAATAACTCTATCAAGTTCAAATCGTTTGGGCTGCAACTCGAAGACAGTACAAGGTTCCTGACGTGCTCTAAAATACAACGGTGTGGCACATGAATGGACTAAATTACACCGCTGCGAAAATGCAGGTGAGGCTTGTGCGACCCAACTTTTCCACTTTCGGCCGACCATTGCGCGAAGACACGGCGAGCCAACGGCATGCGAATGCGTAGGCGAGCGGAACACCTAAGGTGCTTTAAGACGATATGCTCGCAACTCCCCAGCTGCCTAAACTGCCTTAGCCCCATCTGCCGCTTTAGGGCGACGGACTTTGCGATTGAAGTTTCCTGCCCTCTTACTCGCCCACATTTGGGTTTCCGACACTCCCAATAACACCATTTTGTTCACCACAAAAAGCTCTATCGAAGAGTGTCACTCTCGACCAATTTAAAAAAAAATCGATTTTTGACAGATTCCCATCGAGGACGTGGGCGCCATTTGCCGGGCCGGCGCGGACGATGACGTCGTCGAAAACCGAAATTGGCCAAATTTCCTCTTGCAAACTTCGTCCAAAATTGTCTAGGCGGTTATTTGGGGGCGTTGATTACGAATCCGACTTCCGTTTTTGAAAACTCCGCCGATTTCAGTAGATTACTACCCGTTTGAGGGTGGTCGGGTCCGGATCACCGGTCACCCTCAGTTACCGGTATGGGCGGTCTCCTGCTGTAATCGCCCGAATGAACTTCGGCATCCTGTTCGGCACCCCGAATAAGTCTCCGCCCCTATACGAAGTTTGAGCAAAATCGATGATCTTGACCCGACCACCTCCAATTATCCAGAAGAATATCCAAAACATACCGAAATCGGCGGAATTTTCAAAGACGGACGTCGGGTTCGTAATTAGCGCCTCGATGGAAAATTGTCAAAAATCGATCTTTCTGAAATTGGTCGAGAGCTTTCCATGGTGAATAGAACGGTGCCACTGCGAGTGTCGAACAATCAAAACCTGAGCGAATAATGGTGCAGGAAACTTCAACGCTAGAACTCCGCCGCCCGAAAATGGCAGCTGGTGCTAAGGCAGTTTAATCAGCTAAGGAATTGTTAAAACATTCTCTTAAAGAGCCTTAAGTGTTCTGCTCGCTGGCGCATTTGTAGACCGTTAGCTCACCGCGTATTCTTGCAGGTGTCGACTGAATTTGGAAAAAATCGTGCCAGGCAAGGCTAACCTCCATTTTCGCACCGCTGTAACTTCGTCCAATCATAAGCTACATCGCTGTGTTTCAGCGCACTTCTAGTCAACTTTATTATCTACAAAAACGACGAGCTGCAGCCGAAAAGGTTAACAAATTATAGAGTTTTCGTGCTCAGAACACGCCCGCGCGTGCAATTTAGCACAACAACGGTCGATGTTCTCCTCGCTCATACTCGCCCATGTTACAGTTTTCCCTACTCGCAATAATACCATTCAATTCAGCATGAAAAGCTCTATCGAACGGTATCAAGCATGGGCCAGTTCGAACGAAATTGTCAAAAACCGATATTCCAAGAATCGGTAGAAATTGGTACCGTTCGATAGCGCTTTTCATGGTGAACAGAACGGTACAACTAATAGTGTCGAACAATCAAACCTGGGCAAGTAAGAGTGCAAGAAACTCTAACCGCTATCTTCCGCCGGTTTAAACTGGCAGCTGAGTCTAAGGCAGTTTAGAAAGCTGAGGAGTTCTGAGAACGCTATCGCGAAGTACTTTAAGCGCTCCGTTTGCACACGCATTTCAAGACCGTTTGCTCGCCGGGTCTTCCCGCAGTGGTCCACCGAAATCGGAAAAAAATGCGTCACACAAGCCTCACCTGCATTTTCGCACCCCTGTAACATTACCTCTTCCTAAGCTACACCGTTCTACTTTAACGCTACTAGACCGTTTTTCTGCCTACAAGACCCAAGAGTTGCAGCCGAAACGATTTGAACTTGAAAGAGTTATTGCGCTCCGAACACGCCCGCGCGTGCAATTTGCAAGCGGTCGCCCCTCTCGATTGAAAGGTTCGACTCTATATGCATTGTTCATGGCGCACTCCGAAGGCTAGCTGGACAGCCTTAGAGCAATTCCTTGGTAAGGCGGCTGGAATTTTATGATAGAACTCCCAAACGCTCACTCTACCAGTTGTCGAACCCATTCAATTATTCGATTGATAGGTTCATCTCTACACGCATTGCACGCGGCGCACACTTAACGTCTCTTCGGGACAGATTGGACCAATTCCAGATTAGGGCGGCTGGAAATTTCTGATAAAATTCTCCAAACAATGCAAGATAGTCTTGAAGGCTTTACATTTTCCATCAAACGAAAATAGAAACCCAGTGGACATGCTTCCGCCCATTCAATTGATAGGTTCGATCTTGTATAGATTGTGCACGGCGCACTCTCGGAACATTCCAGGCGTGACAGAGCACTGACAACGCACGCCATGCTCGAGATAATTCGAAAACACTGCACGTCACATGTACGTCCTGGAAAATAGGGTGCTCCAATCGCAAAGGCCTGCTGCAGTTATTTTTTAGGCAACCCACGGCGAAAACGCGGTGGTCTGGTAAAGTTTCATACACGGTTTTGTAGACCTCGAGAAGGCGAATCGAATGGTGCCAATTGTTCCTGAAACAACTCAAAATTAAAGGAGTTATGAGCATGCGACGGTTTGCGACGTATTTTTCCGTCCCAAACCGTCTTTTTGACCGCGCGACGAGGGCGGTATTGTATGCGAGGACAGTTCCTTTGCCATCAAACTATTTTTCCGCTGCTGTGCAGAACTACAATGAGGACTTTGATCAGTATGAATACCCAAGTGATACAGCTGGCGAACCAAGATTGGTATATACCATTTTCAGTTCAAATTCAACGTTTTTAAAAAAGAATCCAATGTTTTCAAAATGAATTCGACGTCTTCTTTGCAAGCTGTACGTTTCAATGTTTACTTCTCAAGAACTTTTAACATTCAAAAAAGGCTATCCATCGAAAATTAGAAACAAAAGCAAGTTGAGCAAGTCAAGTACTTCAGCAGTGTTGCGATAAAAGTACAAAATGAGCAAACTAAGCGATACAACTATACAGCACGATGAACAATACAGCAATACAACAATAACTATTCAAAATAGCACAATGAGCAAGTGAAAGTAATTCATGTACTGTTGAATCTTTGCCCTGCTGCAGCTGCTTTCATGTTTATTAGGGGGGGGGGGCAAAAGTAATGAAACACCCCCATGCCGTGTCCATATATCTCGTGACTGGAGTCTGGTTTCGTGCTCATCGTATTTGTATGCTTGCATGCTACTTACTGAAGGCCACCTGAGAAGTTACCACTTCCGCCCTTTCCAGAAGCTTGCCAAAACCGCAGTCTGTCTCATGCCGAAACCCCAGCCTGACGAATCGACCTGTGTCGCGCAAATCTCGAACCCCGAGTAGCCTGGACTCAATCTTAATGCAGGATGAGAAGTACGTCTTCTACCTTAACTCTAGCAGCCAGTCTGGGTGAGGCCTCTTGACCCGTTACCGACCTTCGTTCGGCGAGATGTTCACGGCGAGAAGCACCTTCAGCGCTTTTGGGTCTGCGCTCATAGACCGGCATACTGGAAGCTGTTTTCCAAAAGCACGACGATGGACTCTAAGGCCATGGTGAACGAAATAGCAGAGATGGACCGGCGACTCCCACTTATTCAGTCTCAGCGCTTCAAGAAGGTCCTCCACTTCGACGAAGCTGTACGGATAAGCTTGCTCAGCTGGGCTACACTCACATGCCTCACCACCCGTATTCGCCGTGCATCTCTCCATGCGACTACCACTACTTCTTGAGCCAACATGACTTCTTGGTCGGAAGGGACACAAGAACCCTAGCAGTCCTTGACAACCATATCGAGCAGTTGATCAACACCAGGCCCAAGCAGTTTTGGAAAGATGGGATCAGGAAGTTTATTTATTTATTTATTTATTTATTTAGATCGGTATCTTATCATTATGGGAACAAGCAGTATAGGAATAGTTCACAAGGCGATAAAGCTGTATTAACCGACGACTTCTCCAGTTGATGGAGAAGGGGGGGGGGGGGGAGGAGGGGCGGGGAACGGGAAGTGGACAGCTCGGTTCAGAAGGGCAGTGGCCCGCCAACACTGCAAGTCCTAGCGACGAGGTGGGAGGAGGCGTGGATTGGACTCCGGATACCATCTTAGTAGATCCGCCAACATTCCCGAGGTCCACACTGCGAAGTCGAGGGGGTCTGGTCGAGGGGGCCGAAACAGAACAACACAAAAAAAAAATGTGAGTAACGAACAAGGATAGCAGACACCAAACACAAAACGAGGTGAAGTGTTAGTAACAGATATTGCAGCAACATTGTCGTCGGAAAAGGAGCAATCTCTTTTAAAAAAATGGCAACACATCTTAGTCTGGCCGATCTGGAATAGTCCTCAGGAGATAGTCGATTAGATGGGCCTGGAATGTATAGCATCGCTTCCACCTGAATAAACTAGCGTCAAGTTTATTCCACCTCATTACTGACCTTGCTAAAAAGGATCCAGCGTAGGCAGCGGTAGTAGGTCTGTCTGGTTTGATTCGGTACGGGTGGCCCCGAGTAATTTCTGCTAGTGACGGTTTGTCAAAAATGTCGTACAATTCCAAGCTAGAGCGACCAGTAGCTAGCTTGTACATGTAGAGGAAATCGGCTAAAGTCCTTCTAAACTCCAATGTATTTGCACCTAGGACCTTAAGGCGTTCCTCATATGACAGTCTGACTAGTCCCTTCCGTAGGAAACACCGGTAAGTGAAACTTCTCTGTACTTGTTCAATGCTATCGATGAGAGACTTCTTGTACGGAGACCAAAGCTGACTACAGTATTCCATTTGTGGCCTAACGTAGGTCGTGAATAGTCTAAATAGTAGCTTGGGGTCTCTAGACTTGAACGCGCGTAATATATAATTACATTTAGAGGTTGCGTTAAGCAAGACGTCTCTGATATGCTCCTCGTATTCGAACTTAGGCCTATGGTATACTCCCGCGTCGCTCCAGCGACGGGCGCGGGGCAACTGTCAACGGCGCGTCTTCGCTGCAGTGGTGGACGGCGCAGTGGGGCGCGGTTGTCGGTTGACGCGGCATCGCTCCCGCGATGAGTCGCAGAGGGGTGTTATACCTCCGCGTCGCGGGGGTGAAACATACTCCCGTGCGACGGCCGTCGCAGCCCGTCGCTCGTCGCAGTGCACTGCACAGCGACGAGCGACGGGCAGCAATGATCGCGGAGGGGGGAGCGCTTGTTGTGCCCTATTCTATGCACTTTCGCTCACTTATCTCGACATTTCCTTGGTTCGTGACCATACCACAGCAATTTCAACATACGTCTGGTGATGTTGGGTGGTCAAGTGATGTCTCTGTTGTTCTCCTCGTAGGGTTTTCGTCGTGACTAGACTCATTTTGGTTTTTTTTCGAAGGCTTGAACGACTACTTTTTTGAGGAGATATTTTTCTAGACCGTTTTTTCTCACTTTTGTGTCTATCCTCGCATTTTTTTCGCTCTGAACTTCCTCGCCGGCACCGAAATCTGCATTTCTGTGCCGGACAAGTCACAGGGAAGCTCCGTTGACATGTCCACAGAGATGTGCCAATTGGAGGCCGGTTTTTTCGAAGTCATGTTTTTCTTGCGGGGTTTTTTCCGCGTCTCCGCTGACTGCAGTATTTCTTTTGATTCTCGTGTTCCACATAGGCACGGAGACGCACAGTTTTGTGCTTGACAGGTCATTAGAGGGTTATCGTGACGCTTGACTACAGAAATCACCAATCTTATCACCCCTATCATAACAAGGAACAATTCAATTGAGGCCCAGATCTATTCAGACCACTATTATCAGTTCACTCCAACAAGGAATCCAAGAAAAAATGCACTGAATCAGCTGATTCGCTAAAATTCTGCAAAAGTCTCCGTCTGCAGAACTGCGTGAACTATGTCAGCCTTAGCGATGGCGACGGCTCGCGACGCGCATCGCGGGCCGTCGCATCGCGATGCACTCCCGCGTCGCTGCAGCGAACGGTAGTATACCATAGGCCTTATCGTTGTAGGTAACACCTAAATCCCGTACCTTGTGCGAGCAGGTAAGAGGCCTTCCACTTATAGTAAAGTTGTAATCGGGATGTCCTTTACCGAAACAAACTATCAGCGTCTTTTCAAAAGATATATCGAGATCCCATTTTTGAGACCATTTGCTTAATGCGTCCAGTCCTAGTTGTAACAGTTTGCAGTCATTAATTGAGTAGATCTTGGAATCGTCCGCATACATTGAGCAAAAGCAGCCCGGAGGTAATACTCCTGGAAGATCATTAACAAACATAATGAACATTAAAGGGCCTATGCAGGTTCCTTGTGGTACGCCACTTGTGGTACGGTATACGCGGGAGTGAGATTTATTCACCAAAACAGTTTGAGTTCTGTTAGTGAGGAATGACCGGAGGAATCGCAGTAGGCATCCGCTAATGCCAAAAGCTTTAACTTTCGTCAAGAGTAACGGGATCGAAATAGAGTCGAAAGCTTTTTTGTAATCTATATAGCAAACGGAAACGAAGTTTCCTCTATTAGTCTCTCTGTGCCAAAGGGGAACAGTTGACAAAAGGGCTGAAGTAGTTGACCTCTTGCTTAAAAAGCCATGTTGGTTGGGGTGGATGAGGTTGTAAAGCTTACGACACCTGGGATTCCCAAGCCGTCTCCGATCCAAGTACTAACCAGGCCCAACGTTGCTTAACTTGCCAGATCGGACGGGATGGCGTGCTCTCAACGTGGTATGGCCGTAAGAAGTCGGTTAAGCGATGGCAGCTAGGTCATTTCCCTTAATGGCAAATACATTCCTCAGCATCGTTGTGTTGTAATTGAGTTACAAGGAGATAAAGAATTGTTTTCAATTTGTCTCATTATTTTGGCCCACCCTAATAAGGGATTACCGTTGCAGTATGCATATATCCACAGATCCAACTTATTTGTACCAAACGGGATCCCTTATCAAACATCAACAGCAAACGGACAGGAGGGTCTTCAAGTGGGCAGTATCGCCAGTTTTCACATGTCTAAAGTGGACAACATCAGCGCCTCTTTTCTTCCCGATCCGGTTCAGAATAACCCAGTAGGTCTTGTTACCCTAGGTAAAAGGTGAGAGCAGACTCAAGAAATAAAGCCGGCAAAGTTCAAAGCATGTCGTAAACTCATGGCCTCTATAGCAAAGGATGTCCTTAGCGAATTTAAAGAAGACAGCTCTTTGTGATGCGTTTCGTTAGAAGTCGCTTCACACACTTTTTGAGCGTGTCGTGGTTTAAATAATTGGTGGTTAAGTGCTATCAACATGAGTACCAGATTTCATGCCTTTTACACATAGGCTTTCGCCAATTTAAGGCAGTACTCCGACCATTTAAAAGCACCTTCATGCAAATGCTATAAAACAAATGCTTAAATGCAAGGCGTCCAAAGGAATGTTGTCGCTGTTCGAATGATTGTAAAAATATTAGCTTTCCAACTTCAGCAAACTATACTGCAGCTTGTCTTCTTGTTAGAGTGCAGGAATGTAGGAACGAATCAGTGAATCACCTTATGTATGTACATACATTCCCCATGTTCGGGCATCAGAATAGGCTTAATGCTTCTGTGCCATGCAGGTCTGTCATATTGATGTTATGATCCGCAGTTGGTTGGTCTCAGTTGCTCAATGGTGATCGCATAGCCAAACATTTCTTTAGCACTTGTGGAACAACGGTGAGTTCGGTTTGCTTCAGTGAGATCCGCTTCCCACTCGTAGGAAACATTGAAACTGACAGAGCTGAAGAAGGACGTCTTTGCCGAGATGAGAGTCTGGTCTTAGATTTCGAACTTCTTTCAGGCCTTTGAAAACGGCGAAGTTGTCGAAACGTCAGGCCGAATAAAGTTGTTCCACTATAACAAGCCTACGTGGCACAGAAGCATTAAGCCTATGTACATACGTTTCCCGCGTATTTTCTGCAGCGCATTACTCCGTGTCCTCTCATCTTGAAACCTCATTGCTGTTGTTTAGCCTTCTATTTCGCTACTGGTCCAAATCACAACGAGGATAGCTGAGTCGCTACATACAATGAGACGGTGGACCATCGGGACTCTGAAGACGACAAGAACGTCGAAACGCCAGACCAATAATAAAAGTTCTACCTAATGACCTCGTGGCACAAAAGTAGTGCAAACGATTTTAACATTACGCTTTTTTTAGAGTGCACCATTAGGGGGCCTATGGGAGTGGAGTATTAGCGTTAGGCCTTTGAAATCTCCTTAGGTGTGTGTGCTTTGTGATTTATAGTTTCTTAATTTTTATCTCGAGAGGTTGACGTATATACCATATTTATGCTTCTGAGAAATGTTATCGACTGATGTCGACATTCAAATTTCGTCGGATTTGCTTGAATTTCGGCCGAGATACGAGAGAAATGCGAACAAATAAGATCGAATAAGGACTTTGAGCGAAAGGTTTTCATCATGGTGCAGAGTAGTGGCCGGGGTTGGTAGTTATCTGTAAATTACCTCATGTGCCCCACGAACCGTTTTTGTTGTAGAAGCTGAATACGCACTGAAAATGGAAATTACGTAGAAACAAAGAGCACGGCGCGCACCAAGAGCGACTGAATAACAATATCTTTACCATTCACCAATTCTACTTCAGTCCTTGATAACGTCACGCGCTAGTATGAACGATGAGTATTCGTCACCAGGTTTGCTCTGAAGCAGATTAAGACCACGATCTATAAGAACTCAACAGCAAGAGATGTCTATAATTTATTCACTAGAAACACGCGAAATGACTAGCGACGAGATTAGCGGTGATTAGAATGCGAACATCTGAATGTGTTCGAACATCGAACGATAAACTTCATCTTCTCTACCACACGAAAATGAAGGGCTGCGAACAGGAACGAGAACGGAAGAAAGCACAAACGTGGCTACAGGGCAGGAGTATCGGCTGCCGCAGAATGGCTCTGTACAAGGCGGAGGAACTACCGAGCGATGTGGGGGGGGGGGGCAGGCAGACCAGAGGAGAGCAACCGGATAAGGCGTTGGTACTGAGGAAGCGACGCTGCGAACCCGCAAACAGCTCGCACACACTCGGACGGCGACCGCGGGTGACAACGAGCGACAATGAGCGACATAAGGCACTGGCGGCGACGTGCACTAGCGCACGGGCGGCTACCTCTGGCTGATCGACAGCGGCGAGTCGCTGGACAGGTCGATGTTGAAGCGGTAGTTGCGCCGAAAGGTGTCAGGATCCAGCGACGAGAATGGATCCATGCTAAGAACTACCTGCAAGGAGTCATTCAGAAGAAGAAGCGCTAAACGACTGAAAGAGCGAGAGACGCACCCTGCGAGCACGCGCCGTCTCCGAAGCCTCATCAGAGGTGGATAAGGAACGATGATACCATGGCGCCGAGATTGGTACGTTGATCACCCGTTGCTGAAACGAGTAGTTTGATGACGGTCGTGGCTGGGGACAACTGCAGACGCACTCAGTTAGTGAACACTCGAATGAAAATCCACTCTTCAGTACAACATGCCTATGTTTACCTGCTCATAGTGCTCAGCGTGGAGATGCACGCTAAAACAGCTCGTATTAGACGGCTGTCTGAGGCAACCGCTATACTTGTAGGAACGAGAACACTACTGGCGCGGGTTCCCTAACGAAACCCTGCATTGTCATCTGAAGACGACCCAGTGAAAATCTGTGCAAATGCACCCGGCTAGCAGTTAGATATCAGTTAGTTATGAATCGAGAGCGACCGATTAAGCCAGGGAATAGAAGCTTTAAAAAGGCTACACAACCTAATCAACCAACAACAGAATCACCGTTAGTGTCGCCAAATGGAGGCGTATGGAATTCTGCACTCAAAACGTAACGCCGAAAAACCTTAGCACGATATTAGGTAACCCAAGTTAGCCGTGTGAGGTCTAGGGAAAATCCTTGCACAGAAATGCAAACAAAGCAGACAGTTCTTTTTAGAATGAGCTATAGTGCATCGGACAGACCTCCCGGACTCAGCAAGGCATCGGAGGGAATGCTGTCATCACAAGGGCAACCACATTATCTTCGAGCTGCTTGTCAACCGAGGAACTTTTAGCGGAAGTAGAACGACAAAGAACAAGCCAAAATGGTACAGAACAGTTGAGTTCTAAGAAGTGTTCTATTAGATTTCGGGGCTTGCATTCATAAACTCCTAACTTGGCTTAGATAACGCTTCTTCACAAAACAAAAAGCGTTTTCCTTACCACATTTCTGACATTCTTAGAGGTCGCAACTGCCGGCAAAAGTACGCAGTATTGCGTACGGTAGCCCTCGCGGCGCCGCGTCACCCGCCGATGCCATGGCGGGGCGGCGGCATCCGCACGACTCTGCTGCCGGCCTTACTCAACTTCTGGGAATCAATATCTGTTGCGGAAGGTTTGTCGTTGACTCACCATATTTATCAAGAAGCATCGAACATAACTTTTCGGAGTGGTTCTGCCGCAAATTTTGTTCTCGAAAAAATTGTCCTTCTCATGGTGGTATATGGTAAAAAAAAACTTTCGCATCAAAGATAGGATGCTTGATCCATGCAGGGCGTGCCATCGGCTGAAAGTCACTGTCTCAATTAGTGTTTCCTTTCTCGTTATCAACGTCGATAATTGTAAATTCTGATCTTGGAAAACCAATGAGCTAGCCTAGAGGCGTTTTCGTTCACTGATTTATTTGAGCAGGTTGAATAGCTGTTTTGTAAGCTTCTATTTCCTGGATTGATCGGTCGCTCTCGTTTCAGCCTTGCCTATGTTGCAAAACGCCAAAAAACTTGAAGGTAAAAGTAAGTAAATTAACCTAATGATAAGCCGAGAATTTATGAAGAAAGGAGGAGGGGATGACAGATCTGAACCAAGACTAGGCAATATCCGTTAAAACAAGTCGTCTTTTAACACCGATTACTTCTGTTTCGCCTTCTGCCAAAGCTGCTGCAACATTGCGTTTCTGCTTACGATTACCAGCATTCACTCCTAATCATGAGAGGAGGTAGTCAGCACCATTCGCCAGCAAGCACACTTATGTAGCCTTGCACTGCTTATGATGGGGCATTGGTGTTATTCCTCCTTCAAGGCTCTCGAACTCAATACACTAAAAAGCTGTTGAAACACACCACCGAAACACAACAAAGCTTTGGGTCGAGCAAATCAACTCAAGGTTCAGGTGGGCTGATTGAGCGGATGCTGATAAGCTGCAGTATGTTCAACATCTGAATCAACAATTTGGGGTAATATAATACCCGGCCACGGATCTCCCTCGATAGAGAGCCTTCGGGCTCTCTTGTTAAGAGGGATCTCGGGCCGCTTGTCGCAGGGCCACGTGGCGCGTCCCCGGGTGGTGGATAGGGGAATTAAACGCGAACCAAATGCGACCGTGTACTGCCCAGAGACGCAGGTGGGATGCAGGGGATGGACTCCTTGCTCCTGCTGTGTCGGGTCGATGCGTTCCTTGTGCGTGGGAGCGGCATGTTCGTGCACAGTGTGCGTGGATGTGTCCGTGACTGTGCGGATTGTAACTGTGTCGGCTCGGCCAAAAGCTTGCACTCGGTAGACTGGGAGTACATGTAAGGCGATTCGAGGCCGCCTTAAGTCTCGCCCCGTCCCTTCGGGCAGTCTGGCTGGCTGCCCGGAGTACCCCGCCCGCACGACAGAGCCTGACTAGCTACCCGTGTTGTATTCCAGTCAAACACAGCAGCACTAAAGGGCCTCATTCCCCTGACCCCGAAAGAGCCCCCATTTCTGCAGCGATGGGAAGGACGAGTACGGAGAGGCTGCTAAAATCTCAGGGCCTAACCAGGCTGCGCAAACTGAGAAGGACTAGGATGACGATCTGTACTTACAACGCCCGCACGCTTGCGTCGGAAGCATCCGTCGAGGACCTGATGATGCAAGCCAGGAAGATCAAGTACGACGTCATCGGACTGACCGAGACGAGGAGACACCACCCCCTACACGCCGCCTACGACTCCGGAGAAGAACTGTTCCTCGGAACATGCGACAGCAGGGGAGTAGGCGGCGTTGGTGTCCTCGTCAACACGCACTTGGCCATGAACATCGATTCGTACGAGTCTCTGACAAGCCGAATCGGACGTCTGCGACTGAAGCGATGCGGCTCCGTGCCAGCCTTGACTGTGTTCGTCGCGTATGCCCCAACATCCGACTACGACGACGAAGACGTCGAGGCCTTCTACGTGGAGCTGGAGAAGTTCTATAAGGAAGATCACACCTTCTACAAGGTGATCGTCGGCGACTTCAATGCCAAGATCGGGCCACGAAGGTCGCTGGAAGAACTTCACATCGGAACCCACGGTTTGGAGTGGAACGAGCAAGGTGAAAGGCTGTCTGAGTTTATCATGTCGACCAAGACCATCCATGGAAACTCGCAGTTCCAGAAGCCTCCCTCCCTACGATGGACCTGGGAATCCCCCGGTGGCCAGTTTCACAACGAGATCGACCACATCATCTTCAATCGCAAGTATTGCCTGACCGATGTCTCCGTTGTCCCCAAGTTCTACACGGGATCGGACCACCGCCTCCTTCGCGCGAGGTTCCGCTTTTCGCGTCAAGGAGAGAAGGCCGCGAAGTTCAAGAAGAGGAGTCCCAGAACGACCATCAGCTGGGTTCTCTACACCTCTCTTGTCGGCCTTTGGGAAGATGCCGTCATGGACAACGTCGACGAGGAATACGATCGCTTCGTGCACCATCTCCACGATAGTGCTAAGGGAGCCGAGAGCTTGAAGACCACCAAGAGACGCCTGTCTCCGGAAACTCTCGAGCTGATACGCCAACGTGGAGCAGCACGAGCGTCAGGCAACTATCAACTGACGTCCGAGCTTGCAAAGCTATGCAGAGCGGCGATAAAGGAAGATCTGGAGGAGAGAAGGGCGGAAGTGTTGGCTGAAGCAGCAGAGGCAGGGCTGAGCATCCGCAATGCCCGCCGAAACTTCGCCAACTTCAAGACCAAGATGACCGCTCTCCGACGTCCTGACGGAACCGTCACCTCTTCCAGAAGGACCATGGAGAAAGTCATCCACGACTTCTACTCCGATCTCTTCGATAGCCACGTCCACCTGCCCCTACGCCATCTTCCGCAGGATGGATACGTCATCCCCTCTGTTCTCCCTTCCGAGATCCGACACGCCATCTCGTCGGTGAAGAAACGTACAGCACCCGGTCCTGACAGGATCAGAGCTGAACACCTGAAGAACCTCCCGCCAGCGCTCATCAACACCTTGGCGCGGCTCTTCACACGCTACCTGTCCGAATGCAAGGTTCCATCTCAGTGGAAGACCAGCAAGACCGTCTTGCTGTACAAGAAGGGAGACGTGCACGACATTGGCAACTATCGCCCGATCTGTCTGCTGTCCGTAGTCTGCAAGCTGCTCACTCGAGTTATCCTGAATAGGATCGGCCGAACGCTGGAAGAAGGACAGCCATGCGAACAAGCAGGATTTCGGAGAGGATTCAGCACGATCGACCACATACACACCATTACGAAGCTCATCGAAGTGTCGCGAGAGTACAAGCTGCCGCTTTGCCTTACGTTCATTGACTTGAAGAAGGCATTCGACTCCGTCGAGACTGAAGCGGTCATGGAAGCCCTGCTCACCCAGGGCGTTCCTACTCAGTACATCAGAGTCCTTCGACAGCTGTACAGTGGATTCACGACCAAGATCTCACCATTCTACAACGACGTCGTCATTGACGTGAAGAGAGGGGTTCGACAAGGGGATACCATATCCCCGAAGCTCTTCAGCGCCACCCTCGAAAACGTCATGCGCGAACTAGAATGGGATGACATGGGAGTGAAGGTCGACGGCCGGCAACTGCACCATCTTCGCTTCGCTGACGACATCGTGCTCATAACACCGAGCATCACTCAGGCGGAGCGAATGCTGGCCGACTTCGATCGTGTATGTGGAAGCGTTGGACTGCAGCTGAATCTTACGAAGACGATGTTCATGAAGAACGGATGGGTTTCTGATGCCCCATTCTCGCTCAACGGAACGAACATCTCCGAATGCTCCAGCTATGTGTATCTGGGTCGCGAAGTCAACATGGCCAACGACCTAGCACCAGAGCTGAGCAGGAGGAAACGAGCGGCTTGGGGAGCTTTCAAGAGCGTCGAAGAAGTCGTGAAGAAAACGAAGAACGTCCGACTCCGTGCCCACCTATTCGACTCCACTGTTCTTCCTGCCCTAACATACGCCTCAGAGACCTGGGCTATACGAAAGCAGGATGAACACGCGATCAGCGTCGCGCAGCGTGGAATCGAGAGGACGATGCTCGGAGTGACACGACTCACGCAAGTGAGAGAAGGCCTCCGGAGTTCCGAGCTTCGCCGACGTTCGAAGATCAGAGACGCTGTCGCATGGGCCAAGTCGTCGAAAATTAGGTGGGCCGGCCACGTAATGCGATTCGCAGACACCCGCTGGACGAGAGCCGTCACAGACTGGATTCCGCGGGATGTCAAAAGAACACCAGGACGCCCACCAACGCGTTGGTCGGACTTCTTCGTGAAAGCCCTGAACGACCGATATGACGCTCTTCGTGTCCCTCGAGCGAGGAGGATCCATTGGACCACTCTGGCACGCGACAGGGACGAATGGAGACGCTGCTGGCGCCCGCTCGAGCAAGTCGATGATCAACGGGACGACAGGTGATACAGGTGATAATACCCGGACTTCGGTCGCGCAGTCACAATACAACATTAGCATACTCTCCTCAAACCGGAGACTTTTCAAGTTAATACGGACACTCTTCGAAGCAGATTTTCCCTTTTCTCTTTCTCAAATCAAACTGAACATCTTCTAAATCGAAACAAGCGTCTTCCAATCACACCGTCCAGCACACAGCGTTAGAATAATTTCTTGTTCGAAGAAAATTTAGTAAAACTTTCACTGAGATTTTCTAAACCACTTGCTCCACACTGCCTAAAATTTCATGAAAATTTTATTTTTTAAGATAAATTTATGAACTAAATTTTGTTTTGAAGCGTAGGCTACAGGCTTTCGTGTATTAACAAACGAGATCGCTTCATGCACTCGACTAAACCTGCCAATTTTTGTTCGCTTGATAGCAAAAAGTGTAGCGTGAGTGTAGCGCAGTCGAAGGAAGCGCCGACTGTCGCCTGCACCCGATACCATGTTCCTGGTTCGGGTTTTCCGCTCAGGCCAACCAAGCCTTCCATCCCTCCGGGGTCGGAGAATTGGTACCAGACTTGTCTGGGAAGAATAAATCGCTGACCTGTTAATCGGCTGACCACTGCAAGTCATTGCATGGCCAAATGCGCAATCGACTTGCCTCCACGACATCCAGTACAATGCGTGGCGCATCCCAAAAGGGATTGAGTAACGCCGTCCTTTATCCTTTGTTTATCCTTTGATAGCGAAAATTCTACTTTGCGTGGAGTAACGCAAATAGAAGGTACAATAGGAATAGGAATAGCTATAAAGAACACACATATCCTCTGGCCTTTGTTTTAAGAAAGCAGCATCTACACTATCAAACAAAAAAAGTCGCGACAATTTAGGAGTGCACAGCACGATCTCTCATCTTAATGCAGGAAATAACATCCACCTTCGTGCGCTTCAGAACAAAATTAGTTCATTATTTAAAAAAAATTCTGTACAAATTCGAACAGTGCGTTCACTTGCTGGGACAAGTGAATTGAAGAATTTCAATGAATATATTTTATGCCACACTGAACTTTCCTTGAAGAAAATCGTTGTAACCAAGTTGAATTGCCTTTAGTCGAATCTACAAGGCGCTCGTCTTGATTTGGAAGGTGTTCACTTCGTTTTCGGAGCGTCGAAATTGCTTAGAAGAGCGCCCAATTTGGTGTAAAAAAGGCACATTTACCTGGTCGAAATAACAGTTGAGTGTAACTTCAAATGAGACCTCCTCTCGCTGATTCCTGGGTTCCGTTGTCAAAGATCATAAACCCAGCATATTTAGCGATATGAAATGATATTTGAGAAGTCAATGTGTGAGGCTTACAAGAAACATGAAATTAAAATAAGAAATGAAAGAAAAGAGAGACTCGTGCGCTACTCGGAATATTAGTAGAATCGTATTCATTGCCGGTTACCAGCGCTTCTAAATATAATCATGATCACCCTGATACCCTGTAGCTCTATACTTAAATTTCGCACTCCATATAGGGTTAAGTTCAGTCTCTTCGCTCGCCTCGAGGAATCGGACGAGCAGCCAATTTTGGGAACGTTTCCATCCAAGCGTTTCCCCTTCATTATGTGACGATATGGAAAGAGGAGTAGCGGTCTGGTACACCCACCAAATTGTCGACAATTCTGAGACATTAAGACTACCTTTTCTGCTATAATTACACGGCCTGAAGCTGAGATGATTGCTTGGCTCAATAGCTCAGCAGATCTTGCTGCCCAGCATAACGCTTCCACACCGAATTAAGGAACTGCGCAGAAAGAGCTGTATGTATTCTAAGACGTGTAATATATTATATATATATATATATATATCACCTTCTTAACCTCAGCATTTTTCGCTGAGGCGAAGTTCCCCAGCGGACTTGCCGAACGGCCCTTCGCCACTGTTGGTCGAGCAGGTGCCAAGGAAGGAGCAGTATCCTGGGCTACGGCAGCGAACTTTTCTTTGGCCTGGAAACACCATCAATGAATCTCCACGCTTCCCCCTCCACTACGAGCGCTTACCTTATCGAATGCTGGATTCCGCTTTCTGGTGATCTCTGGTGAAGTGCTACCCGGTGATGTCGAGGACGGTGATGGAATTGATGCTGAAGATTGCGACGGTGATGGTGACGCTCGGCCGGAAGGGCTTTTGTTCCTACAAGTTGAGCACTGAGAGAGATGCGCGAGTTCCTAACTACCTGGAAACCTACCTAAACGGCGATTCTGACACTTTGTTGAAGGAATAAGGCATAGTGATAGAGGTTTTTGGTGACGGTGGAATCTCGTTGATGGATGGCGGCTGGGTTTTCGGTAGAGGAGGAGGATCCGTCCTGAATGATGCTGATCTCTAAAGTCCATTCGTCCAAAAAGGGGAGGTGCGTGTCCATTGCAAAGCTAAATGTGCACCCTAGGGCTTTCCTGCTAATGTTATCGTCCTCTGCACATATGCATTAGTTCTTCGTGAAATCTTCGGACCTCTCTCGCCAGCAAAAACACTACGGCTGGACGAGACGGTTTTATCCACCTAGGGCACTAAAGAACGTGGACCAGCTCCAAAAATTCGAAAGAATTGAGCAGGTTGATAGCTTCCTCATACCTGCTTGTTTTGGCACGGGTCTCCTGGGTCTGCGCTTTGCGTCCCGTCTTAACTGGCGGAGGTGGCTCAACCGGTTCACGGGGCACAGGGCTCTGAGTTCTGGCCCTCTCGATCGTCGGCTCTGCGAGATTCGAGCAGCTTCGACTGGTCCGCACTTCAGAGTGTGCTCGTTCATTTCGGTCCAACGGGACGTTCACTGAAAACAGAAGCCCTTCAGAAGGTGCAAAGGAAGGAAAACGCTGGCAGTAAGGACCATCCACGAGGAAACGCAGATATCGATCTGCTCTTTCATGTTTCATAAAGAGTATAAGAGCCTTGTTATCCCCTAAATGTATTATAGCACGTACATCTACCATGAATCCTATGGCTACGATCCAAAGTCAAGATTCTGATTACAGTCCATTGGTTACTTGTACTATCCGAGCAGAAAGTTCAGTCAGATCAATGCATAGACTATCAATAATTAGCCTAGAAATATAGGAATTCGACCCTTTCTGATAACAACCTTATCCGATGAGGGCAAAACCGCGAACCTCTTGTAGGCTGCCTCAGTCCACCGGTCTCCACTGGAGCCCATTTTGAAGGCGCTTTCGGTTTGTTGATTCCGCCTGCATTATTGTTCACCTGAAAATCTTTTCTGAAGAAACTCACGCACAAGAAATAATAACTAAATAATGTGCACTCCGTGTTTGCAATTGAAGGTGGAAAGAAAGCGTTTTCGACATGATAACGAAATGAATAGGAGGTTCACTCTAACGTCTATTCCTCTGTGACTTCAACATTCCATCCTATGTTCACCGTTTACTAACAGTTTACAATCGTCTGGACAAGCGAATAAAATAACAAAAACATAACAAAACAAAGAATTAATGACAACAGTTACGCATTTTCATGCGATTCCTTGCATTTGTTTCCCTAATTTTGAACGGAGAGACGACTTGTCAGATGTATTCGAAAAGGCTTCACGACGCCTTCATGACGATGGCGCGCCTCGGAAAATGGATTCCAGGTACCGATCTCGGAAAGTCCAACTGAGTCCTCGATCTCACAACGGAGTTCGAATTGGCCACACTGACTCGTACACTGGGTCGAAAGACCTGTACAGCCCAAACGCGGATTACTTCGCCTATTCTGAAAGAATAGGATGCTCAAAAACGAGTTAGATATGAAACACGGCGATGATTAATCCGGTTTCGGATACGCCACGCATTGTGCCTCTACCGGAGGTCGTGGAGACAATATGAAGGTATAATTGGCTTATACAATGACCTGTAGTGGCCATACAATGAATATTTCATTGATTTACCCTTTCCACAAAAGTTTGGTACCAATCCATCACCCAGGAGTGATGAAAAGCTTAGTTAACCTCGGTGGGAAATCCGAACCAGGAACTTGGGGTCGGGTGCAAGCAACGATAAGCGCCTCCTCGGACTGCGCTACCACGTGGGACGTGCCGCAGAAGAGAACTTACTCATCTTAAATGTGGATACCACTTCCATTAGAAAACTGTAAGTGATGCTTAAATGCTCAATCTGCTGCTTGACTGATAAGGATAAGGATAAAGGATAAAGAACGGCGTTACTCAGTCCCTTTTGGGATGCACCATGCATTCTACTTCTGTGGGATGTCGTGAGGGCGGCTTCAATGCGCATTTAGCCATACAATGACTTGTGGTTGCCAGCCGATGAGCAAGTCAGTGTTTTATCTTTCCCAGACAAGTCTGATATCAATTTACGGACCCCGGAGGGATGGAAGGCCTGATTGGCCTAGGCGGAAAATCCGAACCAGGAAGCTGGTATCGGGTGCAGGCGACAATCGGCGCATCCTCCGATTGCGCCACACGCGCCCTGCTCAACTGATGCTAATGATAATGCTTAATTTTTAAAATGACTCCACACAATGAATACACTTCAGACATCGGAAGAGAACCGGCACAGAAACTACCTCTTCACCGTTCCTTTATTCGCTACATTCAGCGACCTCCAAACATTGAAGTGCAAGCAGTGGGCCGTTAGGTCCTCTTCTTGTTAAAACAAATTCGACCCGCTCCCCTCAGGGTCGAGCGTTCTACCCCTCGTCCCCCTGACCCGCCCAGCCCCAACCCCCTGGGTTGCTCGAGAGTCAAGTGGCTGCCTTACGAGATAGTGGAGACGCAGACATTTGCCACGCCTCTGTTTAAAGGGCGGGGGGTAGAACGCCACTCGGAGGCTCCCCTCCCCCCACGGTGTCGTTTCTCCTCCTCGCCGTTCGGCGTCCATTTTCTTCTGTGCGGCTGTCAACCTCCATAGAACGACGCGGCCGAAATGGTGGAGGACAAGGTTCCACGAAACCTAACTTACCAATTACAGCTAAGTCAGCCTGCACTAGTTAACCACGAAACTTTCCAGTTTTGCTTATCTATAACTGTGACGGCAACAGACAATACGATTAATAACATTTGATACACATAAAAAATCCTTGATCAAAACGGCACCCACAATCTTTTTACAGTTTTGAAAAGTAATAATCCTGATCTCCTTTTGTACCTACAAGACATAGGCGCGACCTAGAGTTGAGTTCGGAATTACTGTATTCAATCCTGCCAAGAAGAAAGGCATTGATGTTCTGGAAAGTGTTCAAAATAATTCACCCGTAAAGTAGTGATGAAATGTTTCGGCATAGACTATTACTTAATACCAAATGGCAGAGAAAGAAACAGGATGTGTTGGGGTTAAAATCTATAGAAAGTAGAAGGAAATCTGCCGACCTCGAAATATTTTTCAAAAATCTCAACGGTGAAGTACACATAAACCTCATCGCCTTTTCCGGGAGCAGTTGGCTAGAACGACGAATAAGCTTCGGTTGTGTGTCCCAGTTGCAAGGACCACGACTAGATCAACGTTCTGAAGGTAACGAGAGTTCGACTTACTGCTAGCGCAGAACGATAACACTCAGGATTGTTTATAAATTCGTTTAGTAAGCTGCTGTCCTCTACAGTTTCTTCGAGATTATTTTACGTTTTTTTTCGTCGATACTAGTGCCTTCAAGGAGTTGTATCATGCGCGTCGTCGTTGTTTTGCTTCTTTCTAATGCGTTCTCTGTTATATTGTCCTTCCGCGCTAATAATAAATAAATAAATAATATACTATAATGTAAAAATACAAATAAAATAAAATAAAATAAAATAATTAATTAATATACACACACCATACTCACTTTGAGCTTCACACTTTCCATTTTAAGCAGGACACTTTTCAGACCAACTGAACGTTTTTCAAAGCAATTTGGACGTATCTGAAGGCAAAGTGGACGCGTTTCAATGAAGTCAAAGTAATCTACATACTGCTTAATGAAAACTTGTGACAAAAATCACCTATGCATGGTGCCTAAAGAAAAAATGACTGCACGTACAAGTGGACCTAAAACTCAAATCCTTTTCGCCAAAACTACGTTTTTGGCTTCATTCTAAAATGCTGTGCTCAAGGAATTTTAAGATGTGCCGTATGGATCAACTGCTCAGCGCATTCCGGACATGGTTATGTCTGTTTGTTTGATAGTGCAGATGCTTTCACCTGAAGTTGGGCAGTACGTCCGCAAGTAGAGAATGGATGACATTTAAACCCATTTTTGTGGCAGGCAATAGGACTGCTGTATCAAAATACCTCTTTATTGATGCAAATCCTGACGGGAGATGGACGGAAGTTCCGCTTGATGGTGTCGGTATTCACGTCGCCACCGGTGCTCTGCAGGAATGCTGCTATTCTTGCTGCTGCCGTTCCTGTCGGGATCTCCTAAAGATCAGCGAGAGTAAAACACCGGTCTGAAGATACAACAAGGAGCAAGTGCAAGTCGGGAGCTCAGCTATGGCCCTAACTCGCAGGTAAATGGGAGTACCTGCTCTAAATCTTCCTTGGTAACTTTGAGGCTCTTCTCGGTGAAAGCGACGTCGGGCTTCTTCTCCTCCCTGGCGGGTGATTTGCGTGTGGAGCGTGGTGAATCAGGTTCCGGCGTTCCGTACTCTGAGCCTCTGCCGGTGGGGGTTAAGAACCTAGGAAGTCTACGATACACAAGCGAAAAGCAATGCTAGCGAGGACTCCAGAAAATCAGCCGCGCCTGTACCTCTCATCCTCGGAAAGATCGCCATGTAGATATGACGGATCTCGAATTGGCGATCTCGAGCCTTGGAAGTCGCGCCTGGGAGGATCCTTCTTGGGAGGAGGGATATATGCAGTGGACGGAGCGGGCTCAACCAGCTGAACGCTTTTCTGTTTCATCGTCTCGTCGACAATGAGGCCACTCTTGTCAACGGTGACCGTCTTACGCAGTCGCACTCCTCCCTGCAACCAAGCGCTGATGTCCCTATTTCGCCTTACCAACAGATGAAGACTCACCTGGATGGAGTGTAGGAGCTCGCCGAGGTCGATGTCGGCAGGCGTTTTTCCGCCCAGGTTCGGGAACGGTGAGGGGGACTTGCTCTTTCTCTCGTTCCGCGGGGGATTTGGTGGCGGTGGTGGTGCTCCTAACCCAGGAGGTGGCGGAGGTGGCGGCGGGGCGAAGCCTGACCCTGGTGGTGGTGGCGGCGGCGGTGGTGGACCACCACCTGGACTGGACTGCGGAGCAGCAACACTCGGTCCTGGTTTGGGAGAAGCCCTCGGAGACGGAGATGCCCTCGGAGATTTGGCACTAGTCGAGACTGCTGACGGAGTCTGAAACAGTGGTTTTTCAGGATCGCTGCAAGCGGATAGTGGTGTTCAGGTCCAGTTATTAGTTAAGGACTGTAGAAGGAGATTTTTCATTCTGCTCAGAAAACTATTGCAATGACGCTTCCGCTCCGTAACACACTACATTCAGGAACGCTTTCAATAGCAGCTTCTTTACCAAGTGATATTCAAACCAAAAGATGTTCATGGACTGTTCAAGGCCTTTTGTGCTGGTAGTCAAAAAAATGCCAGAAATGGCACGCTAATATTTGTGTTAAATCATCGAAAATTAGGTGGTCAGGTTAGTAATTTGTTTCCTTATCCTTTTTTACGAAAGCCGTAATGGGCCGCGTTCTCAACACTATCAGATAAAGAGCACCACCCTACACGGACTTCTCCCCGAAACACCAACGAAATATATGGTGCCCCTCGAATTGCACAACCAGGGCGGACCAAGTGAGCTACTCAGGCATGTGACACGGACAAATGGAGACACTGCTGGAGCCAGTCCAAATCAACCATCGGCAAGTTAACAGGTAATGCGTATACCCACCCCATCGCCTGTGATTTCACTCGGCCAGAGTTTTTACGGCCTCATTCTGTGCTATGTTAACCCAATCGGCATCTCGTTTGTCAATGCGTTGTCCGATTCATCGGCACACAAAGTGCACACTCTGCGTAACTTCTTCCCCAACAAAGTGTGTAAGTTCAATTAAGGCAGAACCCGCTGCGAGTGATGATTAAGCCTTCTGCCGCAAAAAATCCTAACGAATCTGACAGAAAAAAATTGGGAGGACCGTGCCGTGCGAGTGGTGTCTTTCAGGATCTGTGCAAGCTGTTACTGATAAGTGACGAATAATATTCATCACATTTCTCCTTCACGACGACGTCCGCCAACGTGATCACTGGAGTTATTTTCGACACCCCACAGAGTGCATTCAGATAAAGGACCCAAATAGTATTTAACTTTGCGCAAATGGCAGCACTTCACTTTCCTCGTAACGAAAAAAAGGAAGCACACTATGCCTGTGTTATATAGATTGATGCCCTCTCAGATCACTATTCCAATGAAAGTCCGTTTCTTTGCTAAGAAACAAAAGAGTTTTTTCAAAACTAATCGAAGTAAAGCAGCAGTTTTGGCTCTGATTCGACCCAGAAGGTTTCGCTTTCTACCAGCTTGTTCCAGCATATTTTTTTAATAGAATTAGATATTCAGTATGAGGATCAGACTTTCTATCTGAGGATATAAGCAATACATTAGCTTCGAAAAGAAAATCGGTTAAACGGATGGTTACTGTATTGACTTGAAAGCAACGGCGGACTTACGACCTTCCTCTCCCCACTCAAGATAATCCCTCCTTCAAAATTTCATCCTATCACCGTTCCAAATGCGACATTCGTGTCAAGAATGGGTTTGGATGCTACAAAGTGCCGCCAAAAAAGATGGTGCTCAAAGAGCGGAATATCCAAAAGATAGAACTGGTATTATATGTTTAGTATACCTGGCGTCCTACTGCCGCTATAACTCACCCTAAAATACTGATCGAATGCAATTTGATTACAGCGTATCCAAGAGATGGGAAATCGAGAACAGTCCACCAAAAGCCGTGCAATACGGAGTGGTAGCTTGCAGAGAAACAGAGCACTTCGTCAATAAGGCCCTACTTCATTCCGCGCCACCTCAGGCTATTTTCCTATGGCGTTTCGTTATTTCTAAGAACGCCTCCAGAGCAGGAAGTATACGTCTAAGATAACATCATGCGACATTTCATGAGACTATGACCCAAACACTCATAGTTAGAAAACAGATCGCGACAACTTTCTTGATAAGCAGATTTTAAAGGCAACCGTTCTTACCGTGAATAAAATTGTTTATCTTAAAACAGATTTACTGTCTTTCGAATTCAGAAGTAAAAAGCAATGGAAGCTACCGGTCCGACCCAATAACATTAGCATTTATGATGATCAGTAGGCCTATGAGACGACAAATAGGTCGAAACGTTAGCCGGTTTGGTAGAGGTTGTCCTCTACAACAACATCTTTGGACGCTGTTATTGCAACCCAAGAAACGGGAGAGGATCTACGAAAACGAGAATGCTCTAACAGTTTGCTGAGCAATCACAAAAGCGACCCGAAGGAGCTGCAGAGAGAAGTTTGTTCTCTGAGTTTGGGAGAAACGACCTGGAAAATTCTCCTGTGAGCGAAGAGACCGGAACTTTTACACAGTCTGCACTTCGTAGTATGTGAGCACAGGGGACTAGAATTCCGGCGGTATTGCTTTTCAGCTTCACAGAAATCAGCTTATCGGAGAGTTTTATAATACTATCACTTCACCCTAACGATAGATTATGGCTCATTTGATCCGACCGAAGTTGAGCCATGAATGAGAAGAGCCGTTGCGCGAATGCAGCTGGTGGCCCATTTCAACTAGCAATTATGGGACGAAATTATCGTAAACTTCTCGAAGGACATTAAATTGTCATTGAATCGTCGCCATTTTAAGGCAGCCGCAAAGGAGCGAGACCTCCATTACGAGCTCCAGTAACCATTTACGGCTCGATCGCAGTTACGGTGGAAAAAATCCGAAGAAAAACTCGTCGCGTACCGTGTCGACCTGAAGAGTTGGCAGAGGAGCAGCTGCAGGAGGTCGCTTCGTGGGGGCAATGCAGTCCGCATCTTCGCCCTCGGCCAGAATCACCGGCTTCGACTTGTCGACGGTCTTTGTCGGACGGAGCTTGAATCCCTGCTTGATTTCCTGAAAGAGACAGAAGCGGATGCCGTTGGCCTCTGCTGGGGAGGAAAAAAGGCAGATGAATGAAGACAGTCTCACATCAAGGATAGGATTCCCCGCGAACATCGTAAGCAGCTCGACTAGCCTCCTTGTACGTTTTCAAGGGTTCGCCTCCCACTGAAAACAAGCGGTTCAACTGCAGCGAGCGACTGAGACGGAAATAGACCCGTCTATCGAATATTGAGCGAGACGATTGGAAAAGGTGGATAGAAAGGAGCAGGGAACTCCCTGTAATCGGAGCAGATGGAAGTGGTTGCTAGCAGCCAGTCGACAACAGCTGTTTCGAGGAGTTTCACGGCGAGAAGCACAACAGAAGAGCATGACGGATTTAACGGACGTGGCAAACAACCTGCTATTAACAGACGCAAAGTTACACAAAAACGAAGAGACGATGAGCAGAAATCAACGGTAGAAGAGCCAAGTGGGAAGTGGCACTGAACAGCTCAGCTCGCCAAAGCATATCGTACCACGGACATCTGCTGAGCAACATTTGAAGAAGGTTTTCTTCCGCTTACGTTAGACATTGGCACGCAATCCAGTTTTATCAGAAAATTCAGAAAAAAATGGAACAGGAAGAGGAAAAGCCATCCTAGTCGTGAATGTGGGCAGCATAAAAAGGCAGAAACCTTAATCACCGCTAACCCCACCACGTCGAATGGGTGTGCTATTCTGATAGGATGTGTACGATCGGTGCTCGCGCAAGACTGTTCTATACACCTTTGATTTGAGGTACTCAGGTATAGTCTTGTCGCAGAGCTGAGACCTACATGTAACAAGGAATGCCTACAAACAATTGCATTGAACCAGTTTTGACTATATAGAGTAAGGCGGGTTTCCTAATGGACAAAAAGCCCCGATATCCGAGCAATAAACGCTGACTAGAATTTTTAAATCCTACAGTAACTGAATGATAAAGGTTGGCGCTAACCTATCTCCTTTGGGATCCGCTCCATGCATTCTTATTCTACAAGATATGAGGGAGGCAATTTGAGTGCCTATACATTGATTTGCGGTGAGCAGACAATAGAGAGGTCGATGCCTCATGCTTCCCGCTACCAATCGTCGACTCTGGATCGGCGGGGAGCTTAAATAGCCTAAGCGAGACCCGAACCAAAAGCCTTGAATCGGGTGGACGCGACATTCGGTGCCTCCTCCGACTGCGCCTGGCCCGTAATAGAATAATATAAGCAACAAAAGAGCCAAATAAATTAAGTTTCAATTTTTGAGATTAAAAATCACAATATGAATTGCTTGAAGGTATATGCCACGCGCAGCAAGCATTCAAATCCAGAAGAGGAACGGTACTAATCAACTGGTGAACAAGCCCAAACAAGACACCCGTCGCCCATCTTGATCGTCCAGCTAGGCATGAAAGATGCAGAGGAAATGATAGAGATAAGCCCTGCATCCTGACCAGAACACAAGCTGCAGGCTGCTCGTCCTCTTTTTCTGAAGGAGGAGATGCGAGCGCGTCGCTGCCAGCATGTGGCACAGCTGATTGTGCGCCTCCCTGAACTGAATCATATGGGAGGTTGCAGCCCCGTGTTGGGAGGACAATAGGATGCATGAGGATTCGGTGGACGGTGTTGGCCATGTAGTGCCCGGTAATATCCAATACTGCACAACACATATTGCGTCTTAAACACATATTGCGTCTTAAAAGATCTGAAAGATGACTAGGAAGGAGAGAAAGGGAATCTGCACAATAGCTAGGAGCAAGCCGTATAAGGAGAAACAGCGTAGAGACGTAGTTTAAAAAACATGCAATAAATGGAAGAGTGAATATAAAGAAAGTTCGTCACAGAATAAATAGACCAAACCACATGTTCGTCCACTAATTCCTCAACGGTTTGTCAAAGCGAGCTGAATAATCCAATGACATCCCTACTATCCCATTTTCCCCATAGTGATACAAAATAGACCGAAACTAGACCTTCATAATGAAAGCAGATGTACAGCCTGAATGATGGCTTGCTCATGTTAAGCAAGAAATCCACGATCACCGTGGTTGTAAAGTCCTCCTAACATTTTATACGTGGGATGTGAGGGAGGCACATGTCTGTACAACCTGAACCGGTTATTATTATTTTCTGTGAATTTTATCAGAGCAGATCCTATTTTGCCCTCCTGAAGCCGCTCCGCGAGTTTCAAGTCAATTGGTTGCACAATTTTTGGTTTCGTACTCCCCCTTCCCCGACTAGAATAAATCCAAAATCTATTTCGGCCAAACAGCGTTCAGTAGAGGGCTTTAAAATTGGGTGTCGTTCTAGGGCGCGAATAACAGTCGGTAAAAGGCGATGGTTCTGTCATCGTTCCTGAACTGGCTTCTGGCAATCAAAAATCTCTCACATTCGAAGTCGTTGAATTGATACTGATAGGGAAAAAGCATTGGTCAACAAAAGTCGTTGTGCAGGTCAAAAAAGGATAAAACAAGAAAACTCGACTTCAAAAAATCCGTTGCGGAATGCGCCACATATTTTACCCTGATGGTGAGCACGATACTTTTACCTCCACACATTGATTGCTGCTATTCTAAAATACCACCAAGAGCAGTATGGTCATCGCGGATGAGCAGAAAGCTTTGCAGCCCTGCTCGATAGTCGAACCAAGGATCGATTTGAGAGCGAATGAAAACCGACGCCTCTAGCGACCCCCTATATAAGTCAAATGCACAACAAATTCACTCCGTTTACGTTTTGTTGCTATTGAGTGTATATGGTGTAATGTATAATATATAGGCGGCTTGGTTTTTCTAGACCTGAAGATGGCTTCAGGCCCGAAACATCGTCAATAAATATTCGACTACATCGAGCTTCACTACTATGAAAACGAAGACATTTAAATATTGCTCTGCTTAAACAAATCTACCCGTTCGCTACCTGTCAAGGTCTACAAAAAACTGCGTTTCGCAATTTCAGAATAGATAGCGACTTAGAATAATCAACAACAAACTGAAGATTACGACTACTATATAAAAGACGAACAGTAGAGATTAAGGTGCTCTAAAGGATAAGGAATGAAGAACAAAGAGCGGTGTTAATTAACCTCTGTTGGGACTCTTCCCACATTCTAATTCTACATGATATCTCGAAGTCAATTTAAATGCATATTTGGCGTACATGTTTACTTGTGGTGGCCAGCCGATGGAAGCGCCAGTGCTTTATCCTTCTAAGGTACAAGTACAAGTTTGGTACCAATTCGCCGACCTCGAAGGGGTGAAAGGCTTGACTGGCTTAGAAGGGACCAGAACCAAGAACCTCTATTCGAGTTGCGTACGACAGGCGGCGCCTCTTCTGACTGCGCAACCACGGGTTCTTACGGTTACAATAGAAAGGAGAAAGAGGCAAATTCAAGTTGGAAAAACAGAAGCTGCTAATTTTTCACGGCTGCGCCAGAACAATCTGCAGAACTACAATTTCTGATGTTCATGGAGGATCTTACCTATCCAATTAGTGGCGTCAATTCAACGAACAAGGGTATTGTACACAAATAGCACCATCTTC
This sequence comes from Heligmosomoides polygyrus bakeri, assembly GCA_947359475.1. Lineage (NCBI taxonomy): Eukaryota > Metazoa > Nematoda > Chromadorea > Rhabditida > Heligmosomidae > Heligmosomoides > Heligmosomoides polygyrus. The sequence goes on from OX375866.1 coordinate 80,300,201, forward strand.
TCCCTCGAGTTTACTATCAACCGCTTTCAGGGTGAAACAACCCTCGACTGATCATGCATGAAAGTTGTATTGCATTAATGCGTTAAACGAAAGAATGAGTTCTGAAGAGCCTCCGCTATGAAGCGGAGAAGACATGTGTTGCCGTCACATGCAGCTCGTAAAACAGGAAGAGCGATGCCTCTGCAACATCTGGTACCAGCCTATTGGAACGACGAGAGGGGTACTTGCCGAACAGATAGCGATTCACTTATCGGTTCTTTGGAAGCGTAGGATATTGCATACGTATCAAAGAGATATCTGAGGAAACTATTGTTGAAAATCCGAAGTCATTCATGCCGTTCCCTTCAATTCTGTCCACTAATGCCTGAAAGTTTCCACTAACAGAGTTTCCACTGAGTCGACGTTTGCTTCTGTTGGCACTGGTACGACAGCAACGACAGAAAAGGACTGCAAACCTAGTTCAGACTCGACCGTAATACTACCTTCAAAGAAAATGAGATGTTTTGGATTGGACTACGTCTCTAGTCCAAGCGATACAAGACGAGCCATTCAGCTGGGCTTACAGCCCTTAAAACGAAGAAGAACGATATTTCGACCTGGCAATGATGCTTAGAACAGGAGTGTGATGGCGAGCGTAGAATAAGGGAAAACTAAGGGGCCGGATTGAATGCGAGTTAGAAAAGGACGAGGAGCGAAGGGAGAAAAAGTGAAGGACGACACCCGACAGAAGGATAATTGCATAACTCGAGACATGACCTCACATAAACCCTCATCTCACGCACAGCTCGGCTGCCACTCGACGCACGCGACGAGGTGCCGGTGATGAGGAGCGAGCGCCTGAAAGGGAGGAGGAGGAGGCTTGTCTGGAGAACGACGTCGGGGCGAGCACAGCGCTTCGGCCGGGCGGACGACGGAGAAGACCGGAATGAAGCGGCCAGCGCTTCAGGTGGTCAAGTGCGGCTTTTTTCTCGACAGCACCCGGTCCGCATGTTCTGCTGAAAGGACGTCTCATCAGCGCGAATGGAGACGGCGCCGAGATTGACGTCCACCGCTTTTCGGCTTGAACTGGTCTCATTTCATTTGTGCTGCACTCACGGATACGCATAAGGAGCAGATCCGAAGAAACATTAGCGTCTCATACAGGGAGCATCGAATTGGATTGTACGGACATATCTTCGTTAGACGTTATTTTCTAGCTCGTGGTCAATGGAACGAGCTCATTAAATTGTTAAAGCACAAAGGACGGCGTTACACAATCCCTAATGGGAAGCGCCACGCATTCTACATCTACGGGATGTAGTGGAGGTGATTCGCCATACAATGACTTGGCGGCGGCCAGCCGATGAATAAGGCAGAGCTTTATCCTTCCCAGCCAGACGAATCTGGTGCCAACTCACCGACCCCTGAGGAATCGAAGGTTGGTTGGCTCGGGCGAAAAATCCGATGGCGAAACAACCTGGTATCGGGTATAGCCGCCACCTCCTCCCGACTGCGCTACACGTGGCCATTAAATTATTAAAGAATAAAGGATGGACTAAATCATTGCTGTTGTTTAACATCGAAGCAGGTAAATAATTGTGATCCATATATGAGGAAGGAGCAGTTCGATTCCATTGGCACCAATGGAACACAGTCAGCTAACCATCTTATTCGTTTACGTTGGAATCTTGCTGAACTCTTTCCAGCTTGTCAACGTCCTTCTTCTTGAAAGAATAGAAGACCGCACTTCTAAACCCTCCTCAAAAATTGAAAAAAAAAGAATTGCACTGGCAATCTTTAAGCAAAAGGACGACATCAGGGTAATGAATGCTTTTAAGCTATCACCTCCTTGAGGCTGTCCTTTGCAAGAAGGCTCCTATGTTTGGTTCTTTCTTCCAGCTTGAATTTCAGTGATAAGATAAGAATGAACGACGAAGGATGACGTCATTCAATAAATTCAATTTGAGATGCGCCACGCACTCTACTTCCAAACGATATCTTGGAAGCAATCTGAATGTGGTTTACCTGAACAACGAACTGCGAAGACCAGCCAATGGACACGTTCTATCCTTTCCCCTGGAAATTATGGCATCACTTCAACGACCCCAGAGGGAAATAAGGCTTGGATGGACATGGCCGAACTCAGAAATCCCGATGCGGCGTTCGCGCGATAGCCGATGCCCTCTCCGATTGCGCTACCACACGATCAACGACTACAGATTGAAAAATATTACAATACAGGGTGCGTAAAAAGTATTGACGCAGTAAATGGGGGTTGTGGAAATAGTAATGCGCAGCAAATTTCGAAATATTCATTTGAGAAATATGGAAAATGATCTTACAAATACGATAGAATAACTCGCAGTCGACATTGGCTCTTTTACTGTGAATACGGGAGCGAAAACGGCGGAAAAATTCATGAGCACGCGCCGCAAGTATTCGCTTGCATTTTGTTCCGTGCTTCGAACAGGGTAGCCTTCTGCGACTGGTCACTTCTGTTGAAAGTAGCACAGACCTCGTTCTTCAAAATCACCTAGAAAGAGTAATCCAGCGGATTCACGTTTAAGCTGTGCTCGACTGAGAAGCTGTTCACACCTGCGCGGTTATTTGTTTGCCGTTATCGGGCGGAGATTGATAGTTTTGGATTTGAACGTTATCGTGCTTGAACATCTTGCGATCATCATCTGTTATGACAGAGCCGTGGCTGACGTTTGGGTTGCTGACCTCTTTCCTCACCAACCGTTTCGAACAGCGCCAAATTCTCTTGTTAAGGAAGTATTCAGCTGTCTAGGTAACAGACAAAAAAAGGGCCACCGTAACGGTGACGATCATGTTTCTTCAGTTTTTTCGTGAGTGTTTTTTTGAGCACAATACAGACAACAAAAATAACAAACAAAAACCTAGAGGGGTAGAAAGAGAAAGCTGGAGCTGAAACAAAAAGTAGGTGCGTCAATACTTTTTACGCACCCTGTACTGGCGCAGGATGCCACTTATGCCCATCAACCATTCAGGCGGAGTACAGGAAGGCTCGTAAGTACTGTAAAAAAACATGGATGAAAACGGCTGGAATGAACTAAATCTGATTCTATTTGAACGACATTTGCGTAAGCATGATAGAAGACTATACAACAATATAACTGATATCGGCCCTTCCCTGGCTTAATGACCGCCTGCGGTTCGTGTAACTTTGTGGGCGTCCTTGTAGCACTTCTTATGGAATCCTAATTCTCATTTGCTTCATAAGCAATATTAGACCCTCCTTTTTTAAGTATCATGTAGCAGGGTTTTTCTAGATAAAGGACCACCAAACTTGTAGGAAATTTATAACTAGTTCTTACAAATTCGAAATTTATTAGCTGACGTCCAAAAAAACCATTTAATTGAAACAACGTAACTAGATATGCTTCCAAAGAGAACAGCAGAATGAAGGGACGTTAGGCGCAATGTACTTTTTCCTATGATTTGTAGGGACATGCCTACGCCGCTCGAGGTTTTTTGCGCAGTGTTATTTGGCTTTTCGTCCACTTTGATTTCCGTTAATTTTTAAACCATTAAAGTAAAGTGTCCAGAACAGAAGAAAAATTATTTTCATCAACAGCTCCTACTCTTTGATTAATTTTTTCACTCAATTTTGATGAACTCAAGAAGCTCTTGTAGAGCAAATCATCCTATTTCGAATGGTATATAACGTGCAAAACTCAAACGTAAGCGAAGAGAAGGAGCTGTTAGAGAAGCTCATTTTTCGGTTTTTTTTTTGACTTTCCACTTTAACGACCTAAATAAAAATTGACAAAAATCAAAATAGTAAAAAAACGCAACATTTCGAATGGTATACAATATTATGCAAAAAAGCTCTCAACTAAATTCAAAATAAATGTAAAAACGGGGCGACTTAGTTTCCAACCTAACAATTGCCCACTTTTACACCTGACAAATGCCAATTTTCTCCACAGCGCAGAGTAGGAATATAATTGTACCCGAATGAATATTCGTGCATTCGAATTCGAATATTCGTATCCGAACATTCGAAAAAACGCGATTTTCGAATGTGTTCGAATTCGAATACTCAAAAAACGTGATTTTCGAAGGTTATTCGAATTCGAATGCTCGAACATCGTCGCTATTCGAATATATTCGGTTATTCGAAATTTTTGGGAGAGCACAACTACAAGTAGGGAGAGCCCGAAGTTCCCTCCGAAGGATGTATTGAAGAGGATTCTACAATGAGTATTGTAAGAATATTGAACAATTGAATATGAATATGTAATAATCGCGAATAATAATAATATAGAATATTAGGCAATTTTGCTCCATCAAGCTCTCTAAAATAGTTACAAATAGCGTTTCCAGTAACATCGATCTTGCTCCTTTCTAGGTGATCTCCTTCATAGTTGTACGTTCGCGCATCTGTAATTGAACAGCACTCCATAGACAAGTGAAGAAAGGCTAGCGTTACCCAATACCCTCTGTCAGGGCAATTTGCATGCGCAAGAGATGTGAACGATGGCTTGTAGGATGTGAGTTTCCCCCGAATAAGTCTGGTACCGATTCGCAACCGATGAAATGGACGGAGACGTGGCTAATTCGGGTCTGTACCGAATACCAGGCGGCAATTAAGAGTATATGTGAAAGCCAGGATTCTTTATTGACTGTACTGCACGCAACGCAAGCGTCCTACGAGAGGTTAAGTTTACCTTTAGGGACAAGACTGTTGCCCCACAGTAAGCTTCTAAAGTGGCTAAATTCTCTGAAGCATTCTATTTTTGAAAGTTCAGCAGCCTTCGTCAGGAAGACACGAGAGAAGAACTATCATCTAGAAGAGCACACACTTTGCTGCAAAAGCAGTGGAGAGGGGTACCGGTTCAGTTATAATGATTCATAACGTCGTTTTTCTGCGCTCAGCTCGCAATAAAAGAAGCTCACCCGCGACGCGTCTTCTCAGTCGTTACGGTTTAGAACTGGACTTTTCTGAGGAGTTAATCGCGCATGGAGATCGCGATGGTTACGGCCGCAAGTTGGCCCACCCAAACGTCTCTATAAAGCTAAAGGGCTGCAGTGTAGCGGAGCCACCTAGGAAAGCCAGAAATGAACAGCTTCTGTTTGTTAAGAGCGATCAAACAAGTATGTTACAGGAGATATCGGAACGGCATTTTAACGCAGCTCTCACCAGTTCGGAACGGCTAGACAGGGGCTGTGGACGGGAGCATGGACAGCGGCTGCTGAAGTGAATCATGCCCGTAATGACCAACCGTGGGCGAATAAAATATGCGCGTGAGAGGATGAACGCAGAACGAACGAGCGAGCGAACGAACGAGAATTCGGACAGGCGGCGGCAGCGAGCGGCTGTACGTGGAGCGGGGGAGGGCGGCGGCTTACCTGAGCTAGAAGGAGCTCTTGACCCCGTGAGGGCAGCCGGCCGAAAGCCCTCCCGCCCGGTCGCGGCCCGGTGTTTATCGCGGATACTGGAACAGCGGCAGGAGTTGTAAAATGGCCGCGCATTTGTCAAGGGCAGATTAGGTCAGACAGCTGCTGCAGCGGATGGTAATCGTGCCCACAACGCTATTGTTCCAGTAGGAAAAAACCCCATTGATCGGGGTTCGAGAAGTGAGTTGAGATGCAGAATGCTGGCAAATTCTGCTGACAGCCATAAATCCATCCGCACGATCGTTAAGAATGGAATCGTTACAGCGATGTCGGCAACGGGATGGAAAAAATACAGAATCAAACAGAATCCGTCACATGGTACGGTACCGACTTCCACTACGAAGTAAACGATGTTGAATTGTGGCACACCATGTTCTTCATAAGAAATGAATACAAATAGTGCCGCTTAGCAAAAGCAACGGGAGGAGCATGAAGCAAAGCTCCGTCTGAAGAAAGTGACGAAACGAACCTTTCCCCTGCCCTTTGCTCCATGCTAATACATTTGCTTGTCTTGTCTCCTTTAATCTTGTCCACTCTCATCTCGCGCTTTCATACAATTACTTTTTCCCTTCTTTTCTTTTGCTTTCATCCAAGAGAATCGATCACGAGCAGAGATTACCGTTTCCTCTCTTTTTGAACTGAGCTGCTCCACTTCCTGGACACACTTCTATGTAGTGAAGCAAAGAAACCTTTGCACTCCATCTCAAAGAATGAATGCCGCTAATACCATTCGTAGCTTGGAATATTATGACTGTATTAAAATTGATAATTATTGCTTATGTGGAATTGGTTATATGCTCTAAGGCAACTGTCTGCTGAACACACCATTGGGTGCACACCGAAAAACTTCGCTCATTAGAAGGAGGTACAAAAATTTGAGGCTGAATATCACCTGTTTAGAATACGTCACACATCCCAGTTCTAAAGCATATCGTGGACGCATTTACAATGAGTGCTTGCCCTACACAACTATCTGGCAATTGTTTATAAGGTGACCTTTGAAGCCATCTGGTAGAAAATGAAAGACATTGGGTTCCTTCGCCAAGTCTACCACCACTTAGTGGAAGGAGGTATGGAAGGTTTGCGTTGGATGGAACAGGGTGCAGCAACCGAAAACTCAGTTTGTAATGCGCACGGAACTGGCGCGTCATCCTGGACGCGCCGAAGGCTCCATAATTGGTGGAAAGGAGGGATACACCATTAATGATTTTCAAATTGGACGCCCTACAAACCAAATCGGACCCTTACCAGAGCAGAAGCATTTTCAGATCAAATTGGTTCTAAAGAAGCTTGACGATTTTGAAATCAACCTGCGCGTACTCCAGATCAAAAAGAGCATCATCGAAATTACCCTACGACGTGGCACACTTCAAGAAGGTTGGAGTGATTTTCTGTTCAAGGAAAATTTAGTAGAATGACTTTCTTTCAAGTCTTTCAATTCACTTGCCATAATGAATGAACACTGTTCCAAATTTAATAAAATTCTGTTTTTTCAAATGATGACTGTGCAAGAAGGCAGCATTTTTTATTGCGAATAATAGAGAGTGCGCCATGCACACGTCCATGACATGTCGTTATTCTGCTTTGACTGATAGCAAAAATTCTATATGCGTGGAGTCACACTTTTCTTGAAGATATGACATTTGTAAAAACCGCACATATCTTCAATTTGTTTTCCACCGTGCCAACAATTCACGAACAAATTTTGCTGATTTACCTGATTATCCTAATCGATTGAAATTGTTGGGATTGAAAAGTTTACAACACAGACATGCTGTTGCTGATCTTGTGTTTTGTTTCCGCATTCTACGCAGGAAAATTAAATTGACACCTAGTAAGTACTGGATATTCCGGCCGTGTGGTGAGAGAACAAGTGGTTTTAACCTTCACTATCAGCACATTCAAAGGAGAGGTTTCAGCAAATTATTCAACTTTGTGTTTTATAGAGTTGCGAGGTGGATGGCAGCTTTACCCGCTGAAATTCTGCAATCTGAGAACAGCTCTAGTTTTAAGAAAAAATTGGAAAGTATTGAATTGTTGCAGCTTCTAGAAAGAGTAAGCAACCGTTAGTGCTTTCAGTCTCTAACCACTTTCCGTCCTCAGCAGCAACACTCACACTCGTAAATTCCATGAAGACACCGGCAGATCAAAAAAACTTGCTTTAAAGATATTTAAGAGTAGTATTCTATATTGTTGTTGTCAATTATACGAGTGTTTTCCGAACCGTCATTAAAATTATCAGCTCGTATCATTACTCGTTGTCTTGTCTTGACATTCTCATCATTTCACACATTGTCCTCGCTCTCTCACATCGTTTCAGCTTATTGATGGTGTACTGGTAGTGGCAACGGCACAGAAGTATTGACACACAAAGCTCTTTTTCTGTCTGTTTTTTCGTACTGCTGCCGCCATTTTCCTTTCGCCTCTCTCCAATTACTGACTACGAGTTTGCTACGATCACAAATCTTTTAAAAGATTCCTAAACATTAGGATCAAATGGTTGAAAAACACTCAGACTGCAGCATATGTTCTTGTTCCCGCCTACTGTTGTTTGCTTAAGGCGCACAACTTGTGCAAATGAAATGAAATGAAAATTTGTCTTTTCAAGTGAGCCGCATTTACACAGTCAATCTACATGGTAAAACCGTGATGTGCTGCACGAGCGCATGGTGCGATTTCTTCCTTTAATATCCATAAAATCTGCTGCTCTTCCGCATCGTAGAACCTAGCTTTGAGCCAATATGTTTCTTTTAAAAACAGAAATAATTTAAAATTTCTAGCAATGTGTTCACTTATTGGGGCAGATGGATTGAAAATTTTCAAAGGAAGTTGTAATAAATTTTCTCTGAAAGTTTCTCCTGGACGACCTTCGTTCTGATTTGGAAGATGTTCAGTTTGACTTCAGCGTCAAGCCTTCTTAAAAGAGCGTGTAATTTGATTTGAAAAAGTGCCTAGCCTGTAGTGAAAATGGTGTATAAATCTGAATCAATCCAGGTGTAACTGATGATTCTCCCAGAGCTGCTCGGTATTCTTCCTTGAATGGCAAAAAACCTAAACTTCTAAAGAATTCACATTCTTGAGCCCCTGTACAATGACCGAACATTTGAACCGACCCCAGAGAGCACTGATTATCCACACCTCATATGAAAAAGGCCAGTTTTAGTCACCATTTTACAGGGAAATAATGTTCAAACAGAATAAGCACCAAAAAGGTAAAAGAAAAGTAAGTATTCCCTATGATGCACTCTAGTTCGACAGAATGCCTTGAGGTAGTTTGAATGCGTGTTTGGGCAATATAGCGAATTCTATTAGCCAGCCGATGAGCAGACCTACGCTTTATTGTTCCCACGGATTTGGTGTCAATTATCTCGGAAAGAATCTTTTGTAAACCTTATGTTCTTTCTGCATTTTCAACAGGCTTCACGACTTATTCTCTTCCATTATAATAAATAGACGGGTTACTCTTTAACAACAGCAAATACCACTCCAAGCACTGCCACTTTTTTCAGGTCCATAGCCACTCGTAGATCTCTTATTCTAGGCCTTTTTTGTAATCTCCGTGGTTATTGGCTGTAATAAATATAATAATAGTTAACGAAGTGATGGAAGGATTGGTTGGCCTGAAAGACTTGAACCATTAATCTCGTTCTATGTGGAAGTGAAGATTGGAGCCTCTTTCGCTAGATGTGCCCTATCGCTACGGCTCTTTAGAGGTGAAAAAACTCTGTAGGAGCGCTAATATGTCAAACGGATGGACGCTTTGAGTCTTGTACTGGATCAAACAATGAAGTAATGGCGAACATTCCAGCCGAGAAGATACAGAATTCAGGCTCAGATCTTGCTCCATGCAAGATCTTGCTCCGACAAGAACTCCATTACCTTATGGCTCCGCTATCCGCATTAATACGCAGGGCCTAATACCACATTAAAGGGATAAAGGATAATGAACAGCGTTAATCAATTCCTTTGTGGGATCCGCTACTCATTCCTTTTCAATCGAATATCGCGGTACGATTCGAATACGCATCTGGCCTAGAATATAACTTACGATAGCCATCTCATGGAGAAGTCAGCACTTCATCCACCCCAAGCAAATCTATTACCAACTCAGCGACACTGTAAGAGCGGAAAGCTTGGTTGGCTTGGACGAGAGACCATAACCAGAAACATCAACTTGGAGTGCATGCGACAGCCGGCGCCTCCTCCTACTGCGTTACCAAGCGCTAGTGTGATGTTCTTCCAGAAATATTGCTAATTAGCAATATTCTCGAGTGCTTTACTTCGATCGGTACATTTGTTGAAGGAAAACGAGAGCAACACTGCGACACACCCTTAGACGGCTGAACTCGGCGTTCATCAGCTTAATCTCAGAGTCTCCTACTCCTGAAGGGTTCCTGCCATTATTGAATACGAAGGTGATGATGGGAAGATATTGGGAAGTCGAGTTAGTAGTACGTATGTGGTGAAATAAGCCTACATCTTGAAACATCACCGTTCACGCACCAGGCTGCCATCCTTTGTATATGAAACGAAACATAATTCATTATATGTTACAACATGCTCTGCACTGACCTCGCCGAATTATCGAGAAGTGGACGATGAAGTCAAAGAATAAAAGGACGATAGCAATCTTGGTTCACAGCTGAGAGAACTTACAGAACCAAGTCAGAGAAACGTTTCGACAGAATAGCCACCGTTCAAGGAGTGTCGTTGTTGGAAACACCAGAGATCTAGGTGTGGGCCTCCTTTGATCATGCCTTTCGCCTCGGATTCAATCGAAATGGACGTCAACCGTGTCGTGAATCGATCAGGGCTTCCCATAAGCCTTGTCTTACGACCACTGCGATCTTTGCGACGGCTATTCACAACGTCACATCCATAAAAGAATCAATCTGAACGGAGAAACTGCGTTATCTGAGAAAGAGGCAACAAGCTGTGCAGAATAAAGTGCGTGGCGAGTGAAATGGTCTGTGTGGCTTGTGAAGAGTTCTATATAGATGGAACAGCGAGGTCACCTTGGGTGAGAATGGGTGAGCACATACGAGTTCCACGTAACCCTCAGAGCTGTGTACCAGGACAATCCATTTTCGAAGCACCACACCCCTGAAACACACGCGCTCCACAATTCGGGTTTTCATCCTCTCCAAAAATCTGGTAGGATTTTTGGAGAGGATGAAAACCCAATGGAGAGGAAGATCTAGGGAGTACTAGAAATAAAACAATGGGAACCACCGATCAACATTAAGGAGGAAACGAAGTATGTAAGTCTTACCACTGTATAGAGGCTGCTACTTGACCGCTGAAGACTGTAGACGTATACTATTATAAATGGCCAGTCACAGTATTTCCTAGATTGTAAACCGTAAATCGTAAGAGGTGGCCTGACTTGTGCAACTGTGCAACAGTGCAACTAAATTTTCAGAGGTTTTTGCTGAAAATGTTAATGTAATGTGAAACAATATTTATTTGCTTGTCATGTTATTTTCAGCTCAAGCTGAATAGTCTTCTTGTATTTTCCAGTTCTGTAACGAAAGTTTGCCTTCCGAGAGTCCGTAGCTTTCCAAACGAATTAGATGGGGTGAATACGGTAAGCTCAATCACACCACCAAAAAAAAATCAAAATGCCGAAGAGACAAGTCCAACTCGAGAAGTTTGTGCACGGTAAAGTGTCATCTATCACGGTAGCACATTAGACCATCAGAAAACAACGCTAAAGGGCTGTGGTAATGAGCTATAAGAGGTGACAATTAAAGTGGATACAGCTTTATAATCCGGGGGTGGACTTACAGCAAATTAGCAGAGAAAGTTACAGCCGAAATCCCTGATAGCGCGGCTAATCAAGCGATATGGTGAGCGATAAGCCGCGTTATCTGAGTTTTCCGCTGTGAATTATCTGTTAAAGTTATGCAAGTCGATGGTGAATCCGACCCCCGGTCTACATTACGCATTTGGACGCCAGGTAATTGTAGATCAAAGAACACATTTACAAAAATTAACGATTTGTGACCCAAAATGTCGTAAATCGTAAACAGTAAGAAGGATTCCACAAATCGCCGTAAATCATAAAGTCGATAATCGTAATTACGCACATACCCGGTCCCGAGCCGAGAACCCTGAACTTCATTTCCGGCCGACCAGCGTCCTGGAACACGTTTGCCTTCCCCCTCGTTAACTGCGGATCCCAGGTCTGAATTTCTTGCAGTTTCATTGTGTTAGGGGCGCGTGTAGCGCAGTCGGAGGGGGCGCCGGATGTCGCCTGCACTCGATACCAGGTTCCTGGTTCGGATTTCCCGCCCAGGCCAATCAAGCCTTCCATCCCTCCGGGTCGGTGAATTGGTACCAGATTGTCTGGGAAGGATAAAGCACTGACTGGCCACCGTAATTCATTGTATGGCCAAATACGCATTCAAAGGGGATTGAATAACGCTGTCCTTTATCCTTATCCTTTATTCATTGTGTTTTCAATTAAGTTATTGCCCTTGAACCTGAATAAGGGCTTATGCTCGAAACGATGGTAATAAAGATTAACATCGAGCCTCAAACTAGCATAACTAACAATAGTAGATATTTTAATAACTTTAATAGTATTGATAGCAACATTAGCTTCAAGCGGCGGTACTGGAGCCAGCATCTCTTGCATTCCAGGATGGTACCGCGCCATTGTTGTTTTCTCAATGCAAAGAAAATCTCGTTCTCATCGTTAGATGTAAACTGACATCTCCTGATTCCCGGGATGGCTGATTTTTTGATGCTGTTTCTGATTTAGTTTCCTCCGATACTTTAGCAGTTACTTTTATGAGAATTTGAACAATGTTACATCAATTGCTATAGACGAGTAGTATGTTCAGCGTAGCCAAGATTGGTATAACTCTTTATTGCGGCTTACGTTTCGGTGTCGTCGCTTCTTCAGAGCCTGGAAAAGCCGAAGTCATCTGAGAAACTACCCTCCCAAATGCCATTTCATTCTGCAGGAACCCATCCAAAAGGGTAAGAAACTACGAAAACGATGCCGTCGATACGTAAGCCGCAATAAAGAGTTGTACCAATCTTGGCTACGCTGAACAAACTACTCGTCTATAGCAACATCAAAGATGCCAAGGTTCATCGAGAGTCGAACATGGGATGTTACATCAATTATCTGACCAAGGTTAATTCTGAGCATCGAACACGGGTTTTTCCCAATGTGAATATGAATTTAAAGAAAACAACGAAAGCAAAGCCGCAGGGAAAGAATAAAAAGAAAAACGGGAAAGAAGTAGTGCGAGGGTGAATATTCCACTTCAATAGCGGGTTCAGAGGGCAAGCTCAAGTCAAGCGAATGAGAGTGGCGACGAGTTTCATCCGACAGGAATTTGAAATAGACAAACACTTCAGCGACGTCGTAAACTGTGAGTGATGAGGGAAAATGCTCTCTAAATGACATATTTTCTCCATTGTCTACGCTGACGAAGCGCGTAAACAAGGAACATGGGGACGAGAAATGTCGAGAATGCAGACTCTGATCTCTGAGGGGTGAGTAGTCTGCGGCTGAACCGATCGCGGAAGCGAACCAAGGATCGCTTCTTCTACGCAAAAATTGAGGTCTTTCAGCTCGCTATGTGCTGGCTCAGTTGCGATACTGCTGTCGAGGAGAAGGGTGATTGCAAGTGGCATCACGAAACTTCAGGAATTCAAACAGAATAAGGAGGACCGGATCAGATATATCCATAGGATATGTGACAAGTCAGAAGCCAACTTCAAGAAGGAGAGAGAATACAGCAACCTAAACAGCGGTCTACTAAAGTTGTATACAGTGAAGCGAGAACTTTTGGGAATGAAAGTGGACATGAATGATCGTAGGTGACTTTAGATCTCCATCCTGGAAGTGATCCGCATATCCACTGAGATCAAAGAGGAATCTCTGGCTCGATCCGAACTCGAACCCTTATCCATCCTGCTTATGATCAGGATGTTCCTGGGAGAGCTGTTATATGCTAGCTCAGCTTCTCTTTTTAACGACGAACAAGGAATGCGCCAAGCAAATCATGACTCCGCTCCCGGTCGGGCTGCAATCGGAACGCGAAGCTGGGGAGAATATCCCAGGAACAGCCGGCCGAACCTCTAGATAACACGGCGCATGTTTCCATATCGAATTTATCATCGCCGAGAAATAAAAAACAAAGACGGCAGCGGCCTGACGTCAGGGGTCAGCTGCTCCACGCTCGGGAAAGCCGCAGCGGCACGCTGGTGAGGGAGAGACCGAGAGAAGGGGAACGTCCACCCGCTTCTTTCCGGCGATGAAAACTTTGAGCGATCATGAAGGGGTCTCGTCATACATCACTCAGGAAGAATGCTAGTCATCAGCCACGTAGCGACAGAAATAGGGGACAACATGGTTCGAGGAGAGGGGGCAGGAAAGAAGACTAAATAACGACGCTCGAGCTACTGATAACACGTTAGAATTCAAATTTTTCAAGCACTGTAAATGCGAAGAAGAAGCTAATTTTGAAGAAGTTAAATAAGAGAGATTGTTGTTGGCCTTTCGCATTGGGATGCGCTAGGCACTCCAATTCCGGCGTGGAACTCTGGATGATCGACTTTGGACCCACGTTGCACCCTACTTAATCATCGTTGCTTTAGCTGAGACGTGTGGAACCTTACGACATGCGCCTGAATAAAAGTCAACCGCCTTCCTACTCTGAAAATCGCTCAGAGGAGGTGCGCCAATATTTCTGTGCCAAAAGAGGTAGTAAGATGGATCAGGTTGTTGAGCGAACTAACGTTTCGAAATGTTCGTCGCATTCAGAAGCCTAAAAGTGGTTCAAGACTCCAGATATTTCACCTACCCGACCAAACACCTCTGTCCTTTCGGATTTCATTTCAGATGCCAAAAGAAAAATCCCAATGCCTGGAAAATAGGAGATTACTCAGTGCAGGAATAGTCGTCCGGGTTTTTCTTAAGCATTTTTTAATGTGCCAGGAGTTTAACTTCTTCGTAATCCCGAGAAGATAATTTGATTGCAAATTTAGCCTGTAGATACAGTAACCTTCGGCAGTCACCTAATGAAGAAGCCGGTGTTTTGTCCCTCTCACACAAATTTGACGCAAATTAATTTCGCATACATAGCTGGCGAAAACGAAGAGAGTTACAGTAAAAAAGGCAAAATGGATGTGCCTACCACGTATTTAGTGGCTTGTTTCCAATTCTCTAGTGAGCATTGCACGTAATGCACTTATTTGGTCAGCAAAGGCATTTCTTCAGTGGCTCTGGTCTGAATGGTTTAGTTAGTGGTCAAGTCTGTATTAAGAGCTATCGGAGCTTGGTCTCCTTTTAGTGGCCTCTCGCTAAAACAAAACCACGAATTAAGGTTGTGATAAAGTCACCGTCAAAACACACATGTTTCTGCGAAATGGTAGAAGGAAAAAATAAATTAATGACAAAACAGCAAGGAAGCCAAAACCACGTGAAAAGAGAAAGCGTTGCGCCTTCTCTAAACTGAGGTGATCTCTCTTTTGATGCTTCTTCTCTAGGAAAGTCAAAAAGTGACTGACATAAGCCAGCACACAAAACTAAAAGAACAGAAAGAAATATGCAGAGCAGAGGTGCTTTAAGTGGTGTAGCTCTCCAATACCCAACGGAACAGGATCGCTGCACCAAAAAACCCTGGGAGCTGTCGACGGAAAGAGGAGCGACGTGAGAAAATTCCCGAGCACTCGAGAACACTTCTGGCTGGCCATTGCGCAGGAAAACGCTCTCAGAAAAGGTGGACAAAGGTCGTGCCCGAACCCCTCTTCCCCACAACACTCGACGCATAATGGTAGGAGACCCGCTCAAAGGAAGCCCGACAGACTCAGCGCTCACGCGATCGAGGACGACTGTCGTCCATTCGGTGCCAAGGCGCAGAGGAACGGAGGAACGGAGGAATGCGTGACGCAGGTGTACATCGTCGCCACGAACGGATATGTTATGTGGATCCGCCGTCGTGAAGGACGACGACGATGATGACGGGGGCGCCGCGCGACGATCACTTTCCTTAGACCGCATGTCGTTATCGCCCTATTAGGATTTGATGAGATGCAGCAGAACATAATCGGAGGCGTCGCGACACGACACCGTCGAATCGGTGCGACCGACCAGCTGCCGCGACGATCGGACCGGATGAATCAGCCGGCATCGGTATTTGACGAAGATTTCTCAAATACACACCGCAGCAGAGCGACAGACGATGACTCAGGACTGTACGTGGGAACGAACGGCAGGGACTGATAACACTCGCGACCTCTCCTCCGGCACGGATGGAAAACAGCCGGTTCTCAGATGAACTCCGCGCCACGCGGCTCACTGAAAAAGGCGCCTCCGTTAAGTGGAGCCGCCTAAAAAGCGGAAGAGCAGGACACGGAAACGCAATATGAGTTCGGATTCGTTCTGGCTCGCCACATAGTACAGGTTTCAGTGGAAGCCCAATCGTACAAGATACTAACTGCTATACGTAAAGCATAAAAAAGGTTAAAGGAAGGCGTTATTCAATCCTCTTTGGGATGCGCCACGCATTCTACTTCTATGGGATGTCGTGGAGGCGTGTTGAATGCGTATTTGGCCATACAATGACTTGCGGTGGCCAGCCGATGTACAAGTCAGTGCTTTATCTTTCCCAGACAAGTCTGGTACCAATCCACCGACCCCGGAGGGATAGAAGGCTTGGTTGGCCGAGGCGGAAAATCCGAACCAGGAACCTGGTAACGGGTGCAGGCGACAGCCGGCGCCTCCTCCGACTGAGCTCCGCGCGCCCCAATTGCTATACGTAAAAAAACTCGTATAAAATTTATGAAATTTATAGAAAGAAATGGGTGTGCTGGCACAATCGGGAAAGGAGCTGGCTATCGCGTGCACTCGACTTCAGAGCAACAAAATCTCTATCATTCTGGGTTTGGCAAATAGGTACCACACTTTCCTCGGGTAGACCTTCCCATCGGCTGGGCACCGCAAATTATTTTATACGCCAAATACGCGTTCAAATAGCCTCCACGACATCCAATAAAAGTACATAGAATGCGTGGCGCCTCCCAAAAACGGATTGAGTAACGCCTTCCTTATCCTTTTTCCCTTATATACCATTTTCTCGTTAAATTGGACACTGCTCTAAGCGAGCACGACGCCTCTGAAACCAAATTGAACAACTTCCATATCAAAATGGGCGCCTTCCAGATTAAACTAGAAATCTATGAGAAGGTTAGAACAACTTTGTTTTAAATTTTTCAATTACCGCCCCCACATAGTGAACATACTGTTTGAAATTTTGTGAAATTTTCATTCAATGAAAAGTAAAGGGAAGAGAAAATTTTTCAATGAAAAGTAACGATTTATAGTTTTAAGCGCAGTGGGTCGCAATTATTTTAATGCATAAAAGAGATTGCGCACGTTAAGAACGTCACGATTTTCCTTTGATTGATAGTAAAAAATCTATTTGCGTGGAATTCACCACTACTTAATGGCAAAAAGAGCAATTATAGAAAATGCACATATCTCCACCGCTGTTTCAGGAAGGCAGCTTCAATCAAATGAAAATCGCGAACAGCTAGACAAATATGGCAGTTTTTTTTCTTTTTTCGGGCGGTGCTTCGACAGTCAAAAAACGCCACAGTGGGAACCCTACCTCTTACCTATCCCGCATGGATGGAAGGCGCTATTGGTGTGTTGAGACCCAAACCAAGAACCTCGACTCGAGGATGTGCATCTGCCGTTTCATATTGGAAGGGAGCACAACTAAAGAAGTGAGACAGAAACAAACAGGTTGGCCTCTTATGGCTAGCCTTTTCGGAAAAAGATTCTCTCGTAGGGTCGTTAACATTGTTGCCCTTTCTTAATTGTCTGCTTTCAATTTTCCCGCCGCTGTCAAACGGACATGCAAAAATACCTTCTCCCATTAGGATAGATGCGCACTCCTCTGACTGCGCTACCATGCGCCTCCACCCGAAAAATTTAACAAAAAAACTAAAATATTCGTAATCGTTGCTAGACCATCAACTGCTTAAGTTCCTCACACATAGGTTAACAACACAAGCCACAATTATTGACGATTTTTCAGATCAGAGACTTGTTATAAAAACGGCTCCTTGATAAAGCACTTGTAGATTCTTGAAGAACATAATGACAATTATTGGATCAAAGGAAACATTCTGACAGAAGAACAAAAAGATAGGAACAGCAATCAGCGGAAGACGAACAGGTGGCACTGGAGACAGGTCTGTGAGTCGCATGCAGCCAACCTCATCTCACCCCGAAAAGACGAAGGAAAAAGACAAACACGCCCTGTGTGAACACACAGGAATGCATGCACGCGACGGCTGGCCCGGCGGCTCGACGTACGTGGGGAGTATTTGCTTCCATCGTGGATGTGTCTGTCGCAAGGAGGCCGCTGGTGGCGCAGGCGCTGCGAAGGGAGGGAACCGGACAAGGCTAACTCTGCGCGCGACTCATTATCCGGTAGTGAAGACGAGAGGCCACACGACAAACTCCAGGGCATCGCGCGCGAAACGAGGTGACCGAGGAGGCGACGATCACCCAGTGCGCCCGAACGAGGTCTGACGGAAGAGCAGCTTCGTTGACAGGCAGGATTCGCAACAGGAAGAAGCGGTGGCGATCGGCTCGAAAAAAGCCGATGGGTTTGATTGGGAACATCTGGAATTGAGGCAGGCACAAGGCTAATTATTCGCGACTTGACGGCCGCGCTGAAGAAGTGGAAGAGGACGGCGTGCCCCGTCGACGGACAGCCTTCGCAAGGCGCCGCTGTGAAACCACAGAAGGCTGTCCATAGCGGGGATCGACGAGGAATTTGAGAGCTCGCGCCGGACGCCCTCCACTCTTTCGGCCATATCAAATTCCCCTCCAACTGATATCCAGCTGTAAGTGTACCTCAGCAAAGGCTCATGATGGAAGCCAACGAAGTGGAAAGGAGCCAGCGCGGCCTCATGAGTGAAAGCCAACGAAGCAAAACTGACGACGAGTCTACTGGCTTCACAGGGTGTTCGAGCATAGAAGCATGAAGCCTGCTTTTCGACGACATTTGAATGAGCAGAAAGTCACTGTAAGTTATACACTCCATAAGATAAGATATTTCCTTTTCTTGGTAGATTCTTCTGTTAGTTTCATCCTCCTGCACATCTCCCTTTCATCCATGTTCATCGCCTTCGATACTTGATTACTCCAATGTTCCAAGAGTATGGCTCCCCATAGAAAGTGGTAATTCGGTGCTAAGGATATAACTAAAGGATGAGATGGGATAACGATCGGCGTAAGCCAATCCCATTGCGGAATCCGCCACACACTCTACTTCTACGAGGTAACAAGGAGGCAATTTGAATGCGTGCCTGATCAACACAGTGACTTTCGGTAGTCATCCAATAGATAATTCAGTGTTTTACCCTTCCCAGACAAATCTGGTACCAATTGCCGACCCCATAAGGATGTCAGCTCGGATGGGCCGGGCGCGAATTCCGAACCAGGAATCTCGACACGAGTGTATGAGAAGGGCGGAGCTTCATCTGCGCTACCCCACACCCACGATAAAGGATAAAGATAAAGGACGGCGTTACTCAACCTCTTTTGGGATGCGCCACGCGTTCTACTTCTACGGGGTGTAGTGGAGGCGATGTGCATGAGTATCTGGCCATACAATGACTTGCGATAGCTAGCCGATGAACATGTCAGTGCTTTGACCTTCCCAGACGAGTCTGCTTCCAATTCACCGTCCCCGGAGGAACGGAGGAATAGAACGTTTGGTTGGCCTAGGCGGCAAGTTCGAACCAAGAACCTGGCATCGGGTGCACTCGACAGCCGGCACCGCCTCCGACTGCACTACACCTGCCCCTACAGCACCCATGAAAATAGTAACAAAATTGAAATAAGAATCGAGTGTAGATAAACCCTACTGAGATTGCTTTACGTCTCTACTCTCGTGAGAAACCGTGGAGGCAGCCTTGGTATTCCGCACATACATACAATGAGAAACATAGTCGACTTTTTTCCGACTTCTTCCTTTTTTTGAAGAGACATGCGAATTGATGCTGGAAGTGAATAGGTGAATTGTGTAGTGAGATGATTGTGAGATTCTCTTTGGACGCACAACACCGGATAGCCGGTGTCCCTCATAAACACTCGGCCTACAGTAATGCCCTTCGAATCAAGTTCTCTCTGGATGTGGCTGTCGTCCTCTGCTTACGCCGACCACTTCTGTCCCCCTCATCATCGACATCAGGAAATGACCGGCTTCCGCCGATAAGTATCGCCACTAGATTACCATGTACGTGTAATAGGATGGTTTGAGCACTGTACTAGGATCCCATTCAGCTCAGTTCCCTCACAGATTTGAAAAAACCGCAACAAATGCACTTTTCAATGGAGTGACCATCTGGAGAACAAAAAGCACAAAGAGCACATGAATGCTCATATGTCGTAGAAAGGCGGCATAAGATAAACCTCGTCGTCAAGGACCTCAATCAGAAAGGCATGAAATCTGATGCAGAATTGAGGCAAACCAAATAAGTGGGTCTAGATCTCGACCGAAGCTCTTCTTGAAACCGAGAAACTGCGTCACGGCAATGTGCTAATCACAGAAGCGCACACTCGAAAAGAGCGGATCGGAACCCCCGTCAAAGAACGCTCACGCGGCTGACAGCTATCGCTTGTGATTGCGATAGCAATCGCATTTGATTAATTAGAACAGCCGCGACGATTTAGCGGCGAATGCTATGTCCACGCACTGGAATCAGAAGGTCGTAAGAAGTGAAAGACGGTCAGAACTCCTTTTTTGAATGACCGCATATAAATGCTCCGACGTAAAATAATAACCGAAATGAACTAAATCAGCGAAAAATTGATTTGGATACGAAGGGACGATACAGGAGGGAAGGTCAAAGACAAGCTCGTAACGTTCTTCGCAACCAGTTAACGACTGTGTACAAACTGAATATATTGGTTCATGTAGGTTCCACAGGGCAAGGAACAGAGAGAAAATAAATAATGAAAAAAAAAACCAGAACAGTGGCGAGCATAAGAAGAATGTATCAATCGCGAGGCCGGTACCAGAGAACAGGACAGGTGGGCGATCGCTGAATGAAAGCCATTGTTTGACGACGAGGAGATGAGTGTGAGCGTAACGAACGGCAAATCTACGAGAAAGCGGCCAAAGCTGCATCAGCGAAGGACCAACGAGCTACAGATGTGGATGAGATGTCGAACGACCGTGATGGCGTGAAGCACCTACAACCAAAGATCGCTGTCAGCCAACGAAAATTCCAAAGTCTCATGATAGTTGCTATGGCCGGCCTGAGCTTCCAACGAGCTGAGTTCACTTTCTGAGGCGACTGTTGATTGCATCATGAAATATGTAACTGGGCTTCAGCTCCTGTTCTCTTGAAGGGTCTTTACACCGCGTAAGCTTGAGATTCGAGAATCGTGTGAGAGGCGCTACTGTGACATTAGGGAATAGGGTTCGTTCGGTCTGTCGATTTTAGGAAAGGACTTTTTCTTGCTAGGTGATATTTGTACCTTTAAAGTTGCTTCTCAAAGATATGGCGTCGATAGTGTGGAGGTTGTGGAGACTTCGTTTTCTGAAGGATGATATGAATGTGGGACTGAATCTTATTTTTAAAAAAGCTTTGAATAATGACGTTTTACAGCTAAAAATAAAGATTATAAGTTACGTTTATCTTTATATTTTTAGGATTTATAAGATTTTTATGCGGTGCGTAAAGATTTCTTGGAGTGAGTGCTCTTTTAATCGATCATGGAGCGGTAATCGAATGCTTGACTTGATCAAATTGTACCCCATAAGATTATGAGTCGTGGTTGTTATGCAGTTAAAAAACTCAACCTTTCTGCAGCGGTCTTCCTTTAGGTAGAGAAAAAAACTTCGGACAAATCAGTCCTTCGCATACGACCTCGTGATCAATTCTAAGAGCGTTTCAAAATAGCTTTTTATACTGCAAAAACCTTGTAAATTAAAAAAAAAACACTTGAATCACCATTTACAGCCAGCAACAAAAGTTTACACAGTGCATTTTCGAAAACGTCGCCTCTTCGGGTTGCTGAAATGTGCAGTACCGTGACATTCTACAAAAGAACACACACAAAATCGCACCGGTTCTAAATGGTGTGAGGGCTAGTACTAGGAAAGTTTTTGGCTGGTAAATAATCAATAACAAAACAATCATTCAAAGGGTCAAAGAATCCAATTTCGTATTCATAACAAGCCTCCTCCAGCGATCAAAGTTGCGCGCAAATCTTCACAACATCGAAACCATCAGGGAAGAACACCTTAACGACAAGAAGAACAGTAGCCTTAATATCTAAAAAATAGAAACGGATAAGGTGAATAAAGCTGTGTTGGGGTAGAGAGAGGCCGTATCAAGTCTGCTCCGGAATGGCGACACAGATTTTCGGCAAAAATCGAACTCCACGCTTGGCCCTGGTTCCATCTCCGATACCTTCGACAAATCCTACCTGAGAATCTGGAAAAATAAGCGATTCATACTACGAACTAACTGATTGATCCAGGCATTTCCCACCACCATATTCCCTAACGAATCTCCGCTCCCCTAATACTCACACGTTGTTTAACTGCGCTTCTGAAGTGCCTGTGTACGTTAACTCCTCATGCTTGAAAACATTTAAGCACACCTACTTGACCGTTCGAAGTTATGTAGTTATACGACCGATTAGTATTAAATGAAACAGAATTCACTCGAGCATACCCGAAAAGCTGGCTTCCACGTCGAGATCTGTGCAGGGTCTCTTGGGCATAATGGACCTTCACCATGTTCTATTGCTTCTCCTTACTACAGTTTTAGTATTTAAGCGGCCGCGAAGAAAATCATAAAGGAGACGTTATTTTAAAGCCAACCACCATAGTTTTGGGAACACAGTTCGATATCTCTTCTGAACTGAATGCCTGCATTTCTAGAAGCTAAAGAACACTCCCTGTCTCGTAATTATAGAACGATTTGTGAGGCACTAGAAAGGAACTCAGCTTTGGGCGCTATCAAATTTTGCGCTACGCAAACAATAACTCATTGCCAAAAGCAAAACTAATTATCTGAGAAAAAATTACATGTTTTTCTGCTCCTTATGTTCATACCTTATTTCCCTATAACATTATTTATTTATTTATTTATTTATTTATTTATTTATTTATACATCCATAGGTATGTGCCAATAATGATTGACAACAGGACCCGAAAAAATTGCCCGGAAACAGCACGAATAGGAAAAAAACTCAGAACTCAACCTACAAACAGCGAAAGCACTAAAAAAGCTATCGAGAACATTGAGGAAAGGCCCACCATCTATGAACCTGCGCATCTATGAAAGAGAAAATAACCAGAGAAAGGTAGGACAGCCATTATAGCTTTTTATCGGTGATTATCGATTGACGCTCACATATCCCATTGTTAGCATAAAAGCTCGTAATTGTGGTTCAATTACCCAATTTTAACGTAAGCGGTATCCTAATCGGGGCGAGAAAACCGTAAAGTGCCAATAGCACAGGTCATCCCATGCCAGCCACACCCGTATCCACTGAATTAAATGAAATCCTTCGCATCATGCGATAGGAGCTGAGGCTCTTCTAGAAACTCAAGAGAGGGAATAGAGACACAAATCACTATATGCCTCCCTCCGGTTAGGATAAATCCGGTGAACATTGTCAACATCAACTAGTGAGTCGCTAACAAGAGTACGGAGTTCAACAAATATTGTTTCTTTCTTAGGCTGTCCATCAGCCAATAGAATCGGTTACAAATCGATATGCAAAATTATTCTAAACCTCACAGTTCTTCAACAGTTTGAAACTCAATGCCACAACATTCGAATAGGATTAGATAGAATCTGTTTCATAAATATACCCAGATTCACTCGAAATTTTATAATTTCTCGACAACATGAACTCAATATCACAACAATCACAAGCAAAGGACAAGAACAACAAAAACAATGACAACCATAACATGTGATTGATTGTGTGATTGTGATTGTGACCAAGTCCTGGTTCTAAATCCACGTCTGTCCTCAATAAAGGCGAGATCCCCACGGAGTTTGAACATTCTCTTAGATTTTGACAACACAGCGTGGTCTTCTTATGTGCTTCAACAAAAATTCGACAGCTTTTCCCAACAACTTTTCGTTCTTTTCCCATGTAGTTACATGCGAAAAGAACGCGCGAGAATCCAAACGTTGAGTGAAAGAAAGGGGAAAGCTCTGATCTCTCCTTGTCTGGAATGCGCCACGCTTTCCGCTTTCGCGATTGATCATGGAGAAATTCGAATGCGCATTCAGTCTATACCGTGCCTTGGGGAAGCCACGCGACAGACAGTATGTAGATTGTTAGCCTTCCTACACAAGTCTGGTCCCAATTCACCAATCTGTAGAGCTGGAAGGACTTGTCGTCGTGATCTTCCTAATCTGAAACCTTGCCAAGAGATGCGCACGAGAACCGACGCTTCTTCCGAGTGCGTCAAATTTCGAATGAATCAGAATAAAACAGTGATGACAAGTGTACCGATACCCTCGGCATCGTGAGGAGCAGAATCTGACACTGAATAGTATACCGATTCCATACTATGAAAAGGTAATAAAGAAATAAACTTCCACGACTGCACATGAGCAGTGAGGCACTTTCGTGCATAGCACAGACGCTACCAAAAGCACAGCTCAAAGAGCAACCAGAGAAGAAGTGGCACCCTCTCTAGTCACATTCTCAACCGCACGACCGTCTAGCATTAAAAGCAGGAGTCCCTTGCTCTTCATATATCTAACTATACCTCCGACTCTTCCTGCTAGCAAGCCTTGGGAGAAGTTCAATCATCGGCGCAAATATACACATCAAAAAAGCACGACTTGAACGAATCATTAGCGTGTCTGAAGTAGTCCAGGTCCTCGTCTTTGCAGGTGTGCTTATCAGCTGCCTCGTTAACCAGATTGATTTTATGGAGTGTACAGTGTACGTGCAATTAAGCGTAGTATCATCGTTTTGAGGAGAAATTTTAACACGAAAACAAAGCGTAATCGTTGGAAATTGATCCACTCATTTGGCTACAAAATAATTTGAATGAAACGTCGAGAAAATGTAAACAAAAACATATCCGCTCAATTGAGAAATTTTTCTACAAAAGAAAAGATATCATAGAAGGCTAGTGGTAGAATGGCGGAGCAAAACGATTCTCCCAAGAGTGAATGACGTGCAGAAGATGTGCAACGATCACTCAATTCATACAGGGAGGTCTACAGAGCAAGTCACTCCTTGTAACCGATGAATCACACAGGGGTCCCTTCCTGAGAAAGACCGGGAGAACCGCATTAGACCTCAATGACTATTTAAACACCGTTTCGATGTCTCATCGTTTACAGTAGTCTGGAATAAAAGGAGCTGAGTCGATAAATGACACGCGATGAGCAGCACCTTAGCAGTGAACTTTCAGTGAACGCATTCGTGACGCTCATAGGCGGTGGTGGCATTCGGCTTCTCATACTTTAGGAATTGATTGGAAGCACTTCGCCTGACCCTGTTGCGGATCAAGAGAGATCTCTAGGCTTTAAGGGAGGACAGGGATGGGTTGCTTTCTCTGCAAGCACTTGACAGGTGTGCGCAGTTATTGTAGATAGCGCACTGTCACAATCAACTCTTTGTAGAAACATCCTCTAGAAAAGGAACTAAAGTGGAAAAGCAAGGGAGGGTCTCAAAATTAGGAGGCGGGAAATGCGTTTGGAACATCTCACTCAAACCTTTA
Source organism: Heligmosomoides polygyrus bakeri (assembly GCA_947359475.1). Taxonomy (NCBI): domain Eukaryota; kingdom Metazoa; phylum Nematoda; class Chromadorea; order Rhabditida; family Heligmosomidae; genus Heligmosomoides; species Heligmosomoides polygyrus. The sequence goes on from OX375866.1 coordinate 80,325,365, forward strand.
ACGATAACTACAAACTACAAGACACAAACTCCGGCGTCAATCTATCCTCGCTTGAAATGCGCCACGTGTTCTACTTCTACGGGAGATCGCGAAGGCAATTTGAACGCGTATTTGGTATGCACAACGACATGTGATGGCCAACCGATCGACAACGGAAAGTCTGTGTTTTATCGTTCCCAGACCAATCTGGTACCAATTCACCGACCTCTGAGGAATGGAATGCTTGGGCGGGAAAGAAGCAAAAGCCATGAAGACATCCCGCGTCTCCTTCCACTGCTCTTATACGCGTCATTTAAAATACCACCTGTATCTCCTGTCGTCCCGTTGATCATCGAGTTGCGCGGGCGGGCGCCAGCAGCGTCTCCATTCGCCCCTGTGCCAGAGTGCTTCAATGGATATTCGTCGCTCGGGAGGACCAAGAGCATCATATCGTTCGTCACAATGACGGCTCTTGTCCAGCGAGTGTCTGCGAAGCGCACTTCGGCCCACCTAATTTTTGAGGACTTGGCCCGTGCGGCATTGTCTCGGATCTTCAAAGCTGACGAAGTTAGGAAGTCCAGAGGCCTTCTCTCACTTGCGTGGTGGAGTCTTCTCGATTCTACACTGCGCGACGCTGATCGCGTGTTCATCCTGCTTTCGTACGGCCCAGGTTTCTGAAGCGTATGCTAGCGCAAGAAGAACAGCGGAGTCGAATAGGTAACGAAGTCGGACGATCTTCATTTTCTTCACGACTTTAAAGCGCTCCAAGCCATTGAAAACAGCTATAAATAAAACACTGCACAGCATGCGATTTGAAGCTGACAAACCTAGGCAACTCAGTAAAACTTTGTTTTGCCTGATCCTAGTCTGGGGAAACAAAAGCTGTTGCCCAGCATCTCGTCCCCAGTGTTTCGCCTAGTCCTGTTCGTCATACGGCGTTTCATTTGGGTTTATCCCCAGCCTAGGATTGGACTCGTTATTTCAATGCAACTCATCAGTGATACCATGGCAGTTAGGCGCTTACATATGTGTTACAACAACACCTGCAGGTGTTTGTTGGAAGCGTTACACCACGAGTTAGTTACAATGCTCATGACTCTGCGCAGGTCTACATGACGGTGATTGAAATAACGATGACCCTATTTTACATCGAACACGAAAAACTGCATAGAAAATTCAAGGCACTCGAGAGAAAATGGAGCCAAAGGATGGCGTGAGTTCGGAGCGAGTCCAAGTGACTGTATGTCAGAGAGCGAGGGAACAGATTCAATCGCAGGACTTGCGGGAGGAGTGCAAACATGCGGGACAGGTTGGCGTGCGCTGGCAAGCGAGAGCATGATTGTTTTCCCCCACGAGAAGTCGTAGTGGATCGTCAAGCACCCAGCCAACTGGCGAGGCTTTCGGAAGGCAAACACCGGCCGAGTACACGCGCGAGCCTTCAAAGCGGTTTACCACGGAGCCGAAAAACGCCGCCAGATTGTAGGCCTGCCGGAAGGCGTCCCCAGGAGGAGTCCAGCGAGGATGACGGAGTAGTTGCGAATCGAAAGCAGCGGCGAATTACTGCTGTTTTCGGTGTTTGTTCTGACCGCGTCCGACACCACCAGCGTCTGCCCCACATTCTCGTTTTTATCGACGGTGGTGGGTCGTCGCCGAACCGCCGCTTACCTCTCCGTCTCTCATCCGCCTAATACGTTGCCTCCACTAAGAAGCTTAGCATACAGCGGCTTCCGCGAGAATTTTTGTGAAACACAAACTCGCCGAAACCAGCAGCGCCGGCTCCCCAACCTCGCCCCAGCCACCCTCTGTTGCATGAGGAGCTCCTGCAGGGCACAACTGTGGGAGTAGCCGCGCGCGGTAGACCAGAAGTGGGTCTTCTCAGTAAGCAGCAAGAGTGCACTGGAAGAATGCAGCACAAGAATCAGTGTGCATGGGGGCTCTGCTCTTTAGTGTCCACTGAAACCTGTCGCGGTTAAGGGACGAATGGAGACCGCTTCTGTTTTCGATCATCCCTGGATCATCGGTTCTTGACTACCCTGAGAGGCTGAGGCAATGAAATTTCCGAAACCTACTGCTACTAGACACAGTACAATCGACCCTATAGTTGCTCGCCTTGCAAGAACTGCCCTTGGTCCAGGAGCTTGACGTCCTATTAAAATTCAGTTTTCTGATTCTCTACGCATGCCCAGAGACGCTCATAGGGAGTGGCGTTTCTCTAACGTCATTCATCTTCTTCTCTCATGCTTCCTATCGTATGCGCTTCTTACATATAGGTCGTAATCTCGAATCCATTTCTCCATTTTACTGGGAAAAGAGCTCTAAATGCGTGTTTTGTTCACCTACTCCATTTTTTCAACTCTTCGTCCATCAATTGCCTACCAAGTGCTTAGTTGTCAGTTTTTTGTTCCAGGCACACTTCTGATGCAAGAACAAACAAACAAACAAATAAAGTGTATGACGACGTCGTAGAAGTATACTCTGCAATTGCGACACCAGAGGAATTCGGTAGATAACAAGAGGCAATTGATTTATTGGTAAAATGGACAAAATGGTGGCAGCTATGTACCTCTTTCGCATTCAGAAGACAGAATTGATGCGACCAAATGCCAATTCACCGAGTTGTATACGTGAACACGATGCAGACGGTTATAGAGTCCCTTCTCTTGACTCTGTTAAAGACCTTAGCTCTCACTACAGCACCAGTCTAGATTTTTTGAGCAAATTAAGATCCGATGTAGGCAAGCAGGCATGCGCATTTCCCGTGTTTTCAAAGGGTTTTGCAGCAAACGTAAATCACTTGTTCTCTGTCAGTTCTCCTCTGACAAGTCATATATACTACCAATTGTGGAATCCAGTGCAACAGTTTTTAATCCACACAAGAAAAAACCATTGCATTCAAAAAGTTCGAAATAAATTCACCCGTAAACTTCTGTCATTTTCTGATGCTTTCGCTTAGGACAGAATTCGCAATGCTGCAGTGAAAAAAGGCTTTTGGAACTACCCCGGCTTTCATCTCGACACAAAGTCCTGCAGCCCTTCATGGCTCAAAAGTTACTGCATCCCGGCTGCACCAGTAAAGGAGTCAAGTGAGGCAGTCGTTCCGTCTTAAGCTTTGACATGCTAGAGGAAGTGCTCTTAAAATCACATGACAAATGAAACCACGTATATGCCATCTCCTTCACTTTCAAAGGTACAACATACCTCAACACCATAAAGAATGTCACATCTGGGCTACCACTAGGCCACTTTGAACGTCTTGTCGGCAAAATCTTGCCAAAACATCACGCTTCTTGAAATAAATCATTAAGTAATAGCAGTTTCTAGTAGGCGCTCGTTTTTCCGTTGTGGTTCAATCAGTAGTGAAGCGCCACTTTGCGTTCTTTTTTGATGAGTGATTTAACTGAGTTGTTGAGTGTTCACTTTTTTAATATTTTCCTTCAGCGAATACCTTATTTAAAAATTCTTATCTACACTACTTTCCTCCCTCAATTCTGAGAAGAAAAAAAAGAACAGAGTATGCTGGCAGGAACCACTTTGAAATCTGTAGTGCATTCATCTAAAGTGTTCTTACATTGGCAAACGGATGTATAAGTCTTTTCTTCACCAAATACAATGGAATAAGGATGATGCTAATCAGGCCTTTTTTGAAACGTGGCGTGCTCTTTGAGAGTGACATATAAATTCTCTGATATTCACGATAATTTTCATTCAAGAAGTGTTTTGCCGAGTAATGGCTCGAACGTGGAAGCAGTATCTTAATAGCGCAAGAAGTCTCTAGAAAACCATTCCAATACTCGCTTCATTCAAATTCCCGGCCGGTATTTATGGCATCGTAATTCATGGCTACTAAACCTCCTTCCTTCCTAGCAACTTTTTGGGCTGTTAATTAAATCAGACTACTTGACACTGGTTGTGGGATCGCTGTCCGCATAACCAGTCGGCGCCTAAGTAGCAATCAAGTGTTTTATTGTCTCCCCGATTCACTGATAGTAGAAACGGAAACGCTTCGTATAACTGAGAAACGATCTGTTTTCGGCCTACTTTGTTGCGCTTTCATTGCTCATATCTCAGACCAAGGTATTGCTCTTAAAACTATCTAGCCCCTGGTTCTTTAGTTGATAGGACTGCTATAAATGTCATCTATGGGCTTCTCGAAATTATTATTACAACAACCTACAAGAACGACTACAAAGCGGAGTAGGCCGGGAATGGTGCAGTGTGATGCAAATTTCACTGCTACCTTAGAGAACGCACGCTGAACCGTGTTGTCAATGGAGGGCTTCTTATGCCGCTCTAAGTGCCAGGCGGTCACGATCATAGTTCATGCTTCCTCAACCCAGCTTCCCTAGTAAGTGAGTTTCTCTAATCAATTCAAGTGACAAGTACTCCCACCCAACCTCCCGTGGCTGGTGTGGGTCGAGTGCCAAGATATCAGCGGACGACACGTATGTATAATAGATACGCGGTCGACAGCGGGATAGGAGAGGCCATCCCACTTCGAAGCTGCGGCGGAGAGAATGAAATTCGACGTGGTCGGCATACCAAAAACATAGACGTCCGTTGGGGATGAGGTAAGACTCCGGAGTGTTTACATCATGTTTTATCTTACGATGGCAGCGAAGCAAACAGCGGAGTAGGATCTTAAGCGCAATGCGGGTTGGGACCTAGGCTCATTCTGCTACATGCATATCGTGGACGTCTTCAATGTACAGTCCACGGTAGAGCAACATTTTGGGCTTTCTTTGACGTGGTCTACGCCAGCTCTAGGATTCTGTTGGAGTATGAAACTATTGTAAGAAAAGGAGCAGGAAAACTCGTCATCACAGCACTGAACCCCAAACAAGCGTTGCGCCGGGTTTTATATCCAATCGTCATTGTACCAACAAGAATACTAAAAGACAAGAAGTAAGAAATCTGTACAAGAACTCTGAGCTCTATTAAAAACATGAAGATACGTTTTGTACCGTGCTATAAACGAAATGTTAAAACAGTTCTGCAACTTTTCCGCAGCCATATTCCTTGAATGAAAGTCCGTTTTCCCCCAAAATAGCTGGAAAGATTTAAGGAAACAGAAGAAGCCATTACGTGTTTGCGTTAATATATGCATGTTCGGTCTTCGTTTCTCTTTAGAAAATGACGTTACACTTGCTTGAGCCTTTCAAGACATATAGGAAACACCAGGAGACATATCTTCTGGTGTCTTGATCGCTGGAAGGTTGCTCGTCTGTCCAGGATTTTCGGTCAAAGCAAAATAACACTCAACATCAGAAACTGATTGCGGATTGATAAGAGGAATTCACTAGAGAAGCCGAAGGTGAAGAAGCAGGAGCGCTCACCGTCAGTGCTCAGGCAGACCGATGGCTCTTACAGAAGCAAAAGAAGCCCTTCACTGGCTGTACCATTCATTCGAGTTCTCCAAGGTGGCAGTGAAATTTGTCTCAGACCACACCAACTCCTAATTTGTACTCCTTGTATGTTTTTGTAACAATAACCACGGAAAATGGTACCACCCCTGTAACATCCCAGATTTTTGATACTACCCTTGCTAAATCTTGAATTGTTTCTCCTCGCAACCTCTAAGCTGATTCTTCGTGTCTATTCGTCACTGTAGATCATGTCCTTTTCAAGAGACACATGGAGTGGTGCTATGGGGCAGCCAGAGCCTTCTCTCAACTTCAGCTCAACTTCAAGGAGCATTGCCCGTGAGCAACTGTGATGTATTAGGTTGTAACGAATTAAATGGCACTGGCTCGCGCCATTTTTTGGCGCGTCTTTACGCGTTTGATCAAGAACAAACCGCAACATGTGGCATATCATTTAGAAGCGCAAACTTTGCTCTACCGGTGAGTACCGAATTTTCTATGTAAAAGTAGGAAAACTTTAGAGTTTTATTGACTTTTTTGCAGATGGACAAAAGGGTAATCCGAGGCATTTACTTGTATGAATTCAAGCTGGGCACTACAGCTAAGGAGGCGGACGAGAAGATCAACGCCGCATTCGGTCAAGGATGTTCCACAATTCGGACGGCGTATCGTTGGTATCAGAAGTTCCGGAATGGAGATGAGAGCTTGGAAGAACATGAAGGTCGTGGGAGGCATAGTGATGTTGATGAGGACAAGCTGAGAGATGTGGTAGAGGAGGATCTACACAAAGGTACAAGGGAGATAGCGAAGGTTCTTGGCGTCAGTCACAACACAGCTGCCCGGCATCTGAAGGAAATTGGAAAGACCAAAAGCTGGAAAGATGGGTGCCTCACGAGCTGTCTGAGGAGCAAAGAAACCGACGATATGAGATCTCGTCCGCACTGCTTCTACGGAACGAAACGGACCCATTCCTTGATCGCATCGTAACCTGTGACGAGAAATGGATAATGTACGACAACAGGCGACGATCGGCACAGTGGGTGGACAGCGATGAGAGCCCCAAGGTTTTTGCGAAGCCGGAATTGCACCAAAAGAAACTAATGGTGACAGTATGGTGGTGTTCGCTGGGAATTATTCACCACAGCTTCCGCCCTCCCGGTGAATCCATCACGGCAGAGAAGTACTGCATTGAAATTGAAGAAATGATGAAAAAGTTGAAGGATATCCGGCCGGCCTTGGTAAAACGAAGGCGAGTTCTCCTTCTGCACGACAGTGCTCGCCCCCATGTAGCACGAATGACGTTGCAGAAATTCAATGAGCTGAGCATTGAAACTCTACCACATCTTCCGTTTTCTCCCGACCTCTCCCCAACAGACTACCATTTCTTCAAGCATCTTTGCGAGTTCTTGGTAGGGAAAATATTCAAATACCAACAGGATGCCGAAAGTGCCTTCGAAGATTTCGTCAATTCCAGAACTTCTGATTTTTATGCTACTGGGATAAAGAAGCTTGTGTCACGTTGGCAAAGATGCGCAGAATCAGAAGGTTTTTATTTCGATTAACAAACTTGCCTATAAGCCGAGATATTAACTGTTTAAATTTACAGTGGTTCAGTGCCATTTATTTCGTTACAACCTAATAGCAGCGCTCATTGGAGGAGCCCAGTTCGAGAGGGTCGCTGACAATCCAACATAATACTATAACCTAACTGTAACCATAGCGTGTAGCGCAGTCGGAGGAGGCTCCAGCTCTCGCATGCATCCTGAATCAATGTATGGTCCGGCGGTTTGCCCCCTATCCTACCCAGTCTTCCACTCCTCTGCGGTCGGCGAGCTAGTACCACATAGATCTGTCTGAGATCCATCGGCTGGCCACTGCATTTCATTCTAGAAGCCAAATACGTATAGAAATTACCTTCAAGGTATTCCGTAGAGAAACAATGCGTGCCGCATCCCAAAGAGGATTTGATTAACGAAGTCTCCTACCCTTTATCATTTTACTATGACGAGGATTGGTAGACGAGCAGCCGAGGAAGAAAATTGAAAGAAGTGTGCTCCAAAAGGAGTTGTTCCTCCTCATCTTTGAGAGTCTATCACTTCTTAAAAGGGATTATAACGACGACTGTTTTTAATAGCTTGCTACAATTGTTCAGATGACAAACAAGAACGATTTCTAGACGCTGTGTCCTTAACGAAAGAAGTGTAACCTCAGATGCGAAATAATCATCCTCGTAACGATTCAATTCAGTTTCTTTAAGCCTCAATTGGATGGTACCAAGGATGTAAGCTGTTACAACGATGTTTTGTTGCGATCAGAACATCGTTGTAACATCGCTGTACCCTTATGTGAACGGTGTCAAGATTCCAATCTGCCTTTTTCGTATCGAGGCTAGTGAGAAATGAGCCTGAGACAACATCCATTAGATTGACACCAACTCGCAAATTTATTCCAAGTCCCTTTTGCTCTTAACAGTAACTGAAAAACATTTCCTGAAAACCACCTCTGTCTCCATTATGCAACATGTACAGCTCAATATTAAAAGAAGTGGAGAAGTGGCGATCAGTGCACGCTACTGACGAACAAGAACTGAAAATTTGTTTATTTCATGCACTCATAAAAATACGCTTAAAAATCATAGAAGAAGAGATAGCTGACGACAATACCGTTAAATGACAGGCCCAAAGAGTGGCGTAGACGGTTCTTGTAATCTAGAGCTCGAAGCTAAGTTTTAAGATGGTACATTAAAAAAAGTTATCGCAAACTCTATAGGAAACGGAGCTTACGTAAACATCACTGCCACAGTGCATCTTTATATGACAGTAAGAACAGTGAAAAGACTTGACAACCCCTTGAAAGGTAAGGTTCTGATGAGTCAGCCAAGATAGTCCATTCAAGTGTTCCAGTGGGCCTGGCTCTATCATGTTTGTTTTTAGTCGCAATGCAGCCGAGGTTTTGTCATCTGGTCCAAGCTCCATCATGCTCTCATGTGGCTTTAATCATATGTAAACAAGCGTAGACGATGGAGAACCAGTGCGGGTAAACGAGGACATTGGAAGATCTGAGCAGGTTACCTTACCATCTGATTTGGGATCTCCCTTCGAAGCCCTTCTACAGAAGGATAGACTTTAGCTGCTTCTAAGGTCATAATGAGTTAATTTAGCTGCCAAAGTTCTCGAAAACTCAAAAACCGATGGAGATAAACTGCTCCGCAAAATGATGTGTGCCCAAGAACAGTCAGCCAAGTCAAGGTGCAGACGGACAGAGTGCAGTGGAGTTTGCAACGAAGCGAGGAGGTCGGCGACAAGGGCGGCGGGAGGTGGTGACGGCGATGTGCGCGGCGAGTGGAGGTGTGTGTTTGCCGATATCGGTAAGGGCATATACATAGTGCGCCCGTGGTCAAGCATTGTCCCCCACGGACAAATACGGTCGCGGTAGATTGCCTGACCATTCCACACACACACAACGGAACTCTCACCTCGTCCGCCGCTCAGAGCTGCTCTGAGCAGCACCTGCTCTCCACGTTGCCAGTGTGCTTCACATTTCTTCTGGATTTGTGGAGACCTACAACGTGTTCTACTGATGAATTCTGATATCTGCAGAATAACTTTAAACCGACATTTGGAAGTGCTCGTTGTAGCGAAACGCTACCATAGATTATGGTAGAAAAAGATTTCGATACGTTCATTGATTTGGTCTAGTATTATACGATTTTTATTATCAGCTTGCCGATCTGAGAAATTCCTCGACAGGAATGTCTCCACTGTACAGAGATGTCTCCGTTATGATGGGAAGCAGCTCGTATAAAAGCTCGGCCAAGGAACGGTCGAGCAGTCGGACAGCGCACGGCAGAGCATCCTCCTCCGCAATATCTTCTGGAGCGGTCCACCAGTACCCGTCCTACAGCTTGCCTCCTCATTTACTAATTTGCCACATCATCACAATATCGTACTCTATAATAACGCGCTAAGCAATGAGTCATCCTATCGATCGATGCCGCCGCAGAAATTAGCAGGGGGAAAATGCGGGGGAAAATTGGGGGGGGGGGGGAATGGGGGGAAAATTACGACACGAAAATAGCGGAAAATGCCCAGACGCCTTCTACGTGCCAGGGGATTCGGGAGACGTGCGAAATACGTCACGTGACGTGCCTGGGACTCAGAAGACGTCCCAAAGACGTCGCTCAACGTGTTTGGGGATTAGGTAGACGTGCCGAAGACGTCGTCCAATGTGCCTGGGGATTCAGAAGGTGTACCGAAGACGTTGTCCGCTAAGGGTGGATCATTGAGGGGGACCAGTACCAGTAATGGGGGGAGACCGTTTCACTAAGGGAGGACCAGTAGTGAGGAACCAATAGATCGCCCTATCATCGCAATATACTGTAGGTTCTGCGAGACTTTTGTACTTCTAGGTAGGGAAAAAGCTGTACAAGTAGAGCAGCTAGCTCGATGTGATTCTCCTTAGCTTAGTGATACTGCAGCATCGCGCGAAGTGTGCAAGCGCGAGGCACGCCGATAGGCGTGACGGAGCAGTTGTATTGAATACTCCGGTAGATTAGGGCAGCAGTTCGACAATAAATATTTATAGACATATCCTTGTGTATTTCAGGAAACAAAACCTTAAAAATGACAATTTCAGGTAGCCGCCGCAATAATCATCAAGGCAATACCTGATCAGTCCACCTTGAGCCTTTCCGTTCCACCGAGATTCAATATTAGCTGCTTTGACTGTAAGAAGTATCACGCGTGGCCAGTATTCCTACTGAAGGGCGAGCATTCCCTCACCCGTATTGCCCCCATCCATTCCTAGTTTGCACCCACGCACGTATTCATCAGATACTCTGTAGCCGTTTGAAGTGCCAAGGTGTAACCGCCGTTCATTCTGCGATTCTTAACAGCTGCCAATAAGGAGAAAGGACAGGACTACCATCTCCACGGAGTCGGAAAAGTCTTAAAACCACTGCATGGTTAAGAACCTCCAGCAAACCTGGCGAATTGCGAAGCTATCTTGACAGCTGCCACGCATAAAACCATGTGGTAAAAGTTCCACACATATGCCCTGGGCGTTGCTTTATGCTGACGAGGTGATGAGTGCCCCAGAAAGCCAAACTTGCCTGCAGCTTGGAATGATCGACTCGCTGCGTTCGGATTGCGTATGATTGTAAAGAAAGCAGAGTGCCTAACGAAGGACGAAAACGACAGGGGCTTGACTGCAGAAGACGGTCACGAGCTGCGAAGAACTGGCGTTTTTGAATACCTGTGCTGCTTTATTATCTACATATTCTGCCTCCTCTCCTAACACAAGAAGGGATTTTCAGTGGAAGAACAGAATCCCAATTAAAGTAATACAAGATTAGTTTTCTTTACTGATCGAGCAGGAACGCAGTTTTTGAAGTTTTGAAATAAAAACTTTCCACATAGGTCTTTGAAGCAGTACAATAGTCTCATTGACAGATATCTCCAGGAAGCTGCTTACGGCATGTTTTTTCCCGCTTTGATGGCTTCAAATTATTTGGAATTTGTCAACAATTCTTCATTGCTTGTTCGAAATGCTGCTTGTTAACCATCCTTGAATCGTTTTAACGGTGTCGCTCTCCACGTTCAGAATAGATAAATTCGCATCGATGAGCGTTCGCTTCACGAGGTCAACCACTACATGAACTCTGCCTGGTTGGGAAAGGACTACCAGGTTACTAGGTTACCGAAAAATCAGGGACAAGTCGAATCAAAAGTGTACCGCACTGTAGTGGCACTGTATGATTAAGAAGGCTGGTGTATGAACAAGTAGAGCGAGCGTCGACTGATGGTAAGTCAGCGATAAAGATGAATTTGGAGTGGAAGCGTCAAGCAAATGAACGGCATCCGTAACGATGTCATACAACTCATTCAACACAAGCTGAGCGAGAACCGCCCAACCTTAGAATGGTTCGGTCACGTTCCGACCGCTGTGAAAAGAGCGCTGCAGCCGGAAATTCAAGGTAGGAGAGGTCGTGGAAGACTTAAGCGACGCTGGATTGACGAGTTATATAACGACCTGAGGACAGCCGATCTCCACTGCGATCGAGCAGCTCACAGAAATAAATGGCAATCACATTCCAAGAAAGCGGACCAACTCTCGTTGTGGGACAAACGCTCAAGGATAAGTACGTACTTTCATGCCTAAACGTAGAGCGACGTTTGTTAGTGGACAATGCAGCGCGTTACTCCACTTAGAAACCATCTTAGCTTTCGTTAGGAAATTTCCTTTAAAAACTGACAGTTGAACTCTTTCCTTTCACGCAACTTCTTGCTCAAGGAGCTTTCCAAGAGCTGAAATTCCTGCACAACAGCTCCAGATCAAGCACACATTAGTCTCCGTGAGATGTAGATCTTCTTCTCTTAAAAGCAGTTGAAATAATTTTGCATCACATAATCCCGTTTTCTTCTACAGGTAGGTAGCTAAAACGTTCCGTACAAAACGCCTTTTTAGTTTCTCCGTTGTAGCACATTCGGCGCTTCTTATTTATATGAGCACCCTAAAATCGCAGTGGACAGCACACGCAGAGTTTTATGACACCAACGTGCTTGTCTAATTTTCGTAGGCATCAGAAACTTCAGCGTAAGCGTTTCTTTATGGCAGAAATGCCTCTGATAAAGTTGAAAAATATTTTCTACGTTTTCTGTCTGTATAATACCCGTATTCTTTAGTGTGAAAGTCGAAAAGGTTCTTCGAGGCTGTTGACCGGCTTGCCGTTCCAACACGTTCGCCGCCTTAATAGCTTAGAAGTGTTTGAAAGATCTGGATATTATGCAATAGTTGTGAAATCTCAATAAACAATAGAACCAAGACACACCTTATACACACCTTATCCGGCCCATGCTTCAGTAACCGCGTTTCTCGGAGCCTTGTGAACACTGCCCAAAGGATCGTAAGTCATCCTCTGATGCAAACCTGATGACGTTCCATCCACGAAGACAGACATGGTTAGCAAGACGGATCACGCCGAAACGTCAGCCAGATGCATGGAGTATGCTTGGAAATGCTGCTCCTACAGCTTCCCAAGGATTATGACTATTACACAACATCACGCAAGGATTCAGTGACAGTGGAACATCGGGGTCGGACATTGCTATCTATCCGTCTATTCATCTGCTCTGTCTTCTTCAACTCCAACTGATAGCCAGGAGTACTACGGGAATTGTGTAACCTCCGCTGCCTTGACGCCAAGCGATCATACCATCGTACCGGATGTGGGCGGCTGGCCAGGAATACTGTTAAGAACTAAACGCGAGCTTGATCCAAGGGAAAAGGAAAAGGGAAAGATTCATGAGTCCTTTTATTCCAGGTTCTCTTAATAGTTTGTTTGCTTTGTTTCAGGGACTTTCGTGTAGAAAATAAATAAATACCTGTAGGTATTTAAAAATAATGTTATACTTCATAAGCAAGCATCGAGATATGATGGATAAGTGTGAAAAGTTATTTCAGAACAAACTGCTGCTTCCATGCACTTTGAAATAAACCTAATAAGTTGTATGAAACTAGTCTGGTATGCATTTTATGCCTGCTCAAACAATGTCTGCACATTTTTGGATCGCCTTGGCACTGGCAGTCAACCCTTCCAGAGTAATAATAGGTTGTAAGGAAGGCTCTATCAATTTTCTAGGCTTCTTGGAAAGTATGTATTGGTTGTTGCAGAAGTTCTCGCCATTTTTAAGACACCACATTTTTTAGTTTTACAAAAAAAGCGAAGCACGTCAAGAAACGAAGTGACCGCGGTCATGTTCTATCACTCTTCTCCATCGTTCAGACAGACTTCCGTCAGCGTAGAACTTTTCTGGCTTTGATTCGAAAAAGCCAGCCAGCCAGCGTTCCATGTCGTCCTCGTCATCGAACGTTTTTCATTGCATGGCATTGGAGGGAAACAGGAAAAGGTAGTAGTCTGTTGGTGCAATATCTGGGCTGCACAAAGGGTGAGGCTGCATTTCCCATGCGAGGTCGAGAAGCTTTTGACCAGTCACTCTTGCAATGCGGTCGAGCATTGTCGTGCAAGAATCGGATTGCGCCATGGTTCGGACGCCTGCGACCGAATCGGTGGGCAGTCTATCCAGCTGCTGACAGTACAAGTCCGCTGTTAGAGTTTCGTTACGGGCCAGCAGCTCGTAGTAGATGACGCCTTTGTAATCCCACCAAACAGAAACAATGATCTTCAACGGATCAGGACCCTCCTTTGGCTGTGGCTCAGACTGCTCACCCTTGTTAAGCCAGTATGTGCTCCTCTTGGTGTTGACGTACATGCACCATTTCTCATCTCCTGTGATGATGGACTTCAGCCAACTATCTGTGCGCTTGTACGAGAGCAACTGAGTGGCCACCTCAGCACGTCGCTGGCGGTCGCGTTCGGTGAGGTGATGGGAGCCCACTGTGCCAACTTGTGCACCTTACCCCGTTGATGTAGGTGCGTATCGATGGTGGCATAGTGCACAGTCAAGTCTTGCGCAAGTTCACGTCTAGTTCGCCGTGGGTCCGATTCCACCTGCTGTCGCAATCGGTCGTTGTCGACATCGGATTCACGTCCTGACCTGAACGAATCTTGAAGGTTAAACTCACCTCTGCGAAAGCGTGCGAACCATTCTCGAGCAGTGCGATCGGGCATTGTGCGCTCCCTAAGTGCACCGTTGATGCTACGACAGGAAGCGGCTGCTGACTCACCAAATTCGAAGTCATAGGAGACCTTGGATGTACTCCTTTGAAAGCTCCATTTTTCTAGAAGGAGTTATAATATAAGGCAGCGTTAGTGAGAAAAAAGCACATTTAAAAAAATGGCGGAAACTTTCTCAACAACCTAATATTACATACGAATCTCCCTTCCTGATGAAGAAGAAATATTAAAAGATCGCACTGTCTTAAAAATGTGCTGAATTATGGCGCTTGAAATCACGGAATGCGAATTTGGCATTCTGTATCTTCTAAGCCTTGTCTCCCTAATGAAGGCAAACCGATGTTCGCTAAAAGCACTCGGCTGGGCTAGGACTAAGTTCAACGACTGTATTACATGACGATGACCTCTAATCTAGAGTTCGTTCAACTTTTTTCCTTGAATTCCAGTTATGCGAAGCAGTACTCAAAAAGATCCCTAAAGGCTCATAGATAGGTAAGGACTGAGCAGAACGTTGTACCTAATCTTGAACATTTCTTTTCCGCATAAAACTGCAAGCTAAAGAAGTGGTGTTTTGAATTATCGATACGCGAGGCGATCGACCCAGCGAGCACCTAGCACGCTGGGTCAAGGGGCGGCGCCTCGAGGCTCCCCATGAGCCGAGGCATGACCGCTCCATACAGGTCTCTGCGTCTGACAAGGGAAGCCCATGAAGTTCCCCCAAAGATTCTCAACGAGACCTATATGGTCTTGTAGGGCGTCGGAGTTGCTGACTACGAATCTGGCACCCTTTTTCTAAATTATTACTTTGCTTGTGAGCGCGTGTAGCGCAGTCGGAGGAGGCGCGACTGTCGCCTGCACCCGATACCAGGTTCCTGGTTCGGATTTCCCGCCCAGGCCAACCAAGCCTTCCATCCCTCCGTGTTCGGTGAATTGGTACCAGACTTGTCTGGGAAGGATAAAGCGCTGACTTGTTCATCGGCTGGCCACCGCAAGTCATTGTATGGCCAAATACGCATTCATGTCGCCTCCACGACACCCCGTAGAAGTAGAATGCGCTGGCGCATCCCAGAAGGGATTGAGAAACGCCGTCCTTTATCCTTTATCCTTACTTTGCTTGTACCACTTTCCATAAAAATTGAAGTCGAAGGTTGGAAAATATGTCCGACAACATTGGAGAAGGAAGCGATCCCACTAACGTACATAGCTTTAGTCACCCATATCTACCGCAACCTGTCGTTGTCGACCGAAATTTTAAAAATATATATCATATCCGTGATCAGCACACCCGAAATAACCCCCGTGGGCGATGTTTGGGCAAAAGTTTTTCTTTCGTGCTCTCCTCGACCTCTGAAATCGTGAAAGGCAGCAGTGCCGGCTATTCTGAGTATACTCTATTAGCTTACACAAATCCATCGTAACCTTCTGTATTCTATCGTTTCATCGAAAATGATTGCCAGATTGGTGACCTGCATCCCAGATAGCCCCACAGATGAATTTGGGACGAAAAATCTTTTTCGATCTCTAGAGTTGAGGGAGTGAGGAGAAGTGCTCCTATCTGCAATGCTCCCGACCCGTTTCCCGTAAGTTTGTACGACGCAGAGCACGCCGACGGCGGCGTCCCTGCCCTATCCTTAACCATAGGGGCGAGCGGCGCTGCCGCAGAACTCTGTGGGAACCTTTAAGGGCCTCTACAGAGTCTCGCGGCAGAACCCCGAGAACTCGTCCATATCGCTCCTGCCGCAGTGAAACCCACGCTGCCACTGTGGTGGAAGCCGCGGCGCGGACGAGTTGTCGCGGAGCCGCCGCTCGCAAAGGTACCCGAGGGCTGTCGTAGTTCACGGCGGCTCTCACCCGCAGTGCCCATAGCTGCGGGTGACACCCGTCGGAGGGTGTGGTCGATTGGAAGCGTGGGGAGAGGGTTTTCTTTGGTTTTCGGATTTCGTTTTCATGCTTCTCATGCTTCTGCGTTGTTAACCATTTCGCTAAACGTAAACAACAAAATTTCTTCCGTGCTAACACGAGCCGTACGATGGGTTCGCGATAGCGCAGTCGGAAGAAGCGTCCGGCGTCGCCTTCACACCGAATCGAGGTTGTTGGTACAGACCTCGTACAGGCAAAGTAGGCCCTCCATCATTTCAGCACCATTGAATTGGCACCGAAGTTTTCTGGGAAGGTCAGAACTTGGCTTCCCATTGACCGCTGACATCCGCAGGTCCTTCTTACGTCCAAATATGCTTTCAGACTGCCTGCATGGCAACTCGTAGAATGGTTGGTGGGATGATTAGCGCAAAGCTCTATGCTTTACCTATACACAGCGGTAATGAAGAACTTTCTTAAGAAGCACTCGTTATCGATCGGTTAAAGTTGTCATTGAATGCCCTTTCGCAGCTATGACGCAGGTCAATGAAAGAAATGCTTAGAGCTCAAATATTCGAGAAAAATTGCTAAGTGTCAACATTTTTAATTCTTCAACAAAAGGGAGGAACAAAGTAGTGAAGGCACACTTTTCATGAGAACAGTGCGCTTTCAGCTGGATCAGAATTCGCGTTTTACTGCATTCATGATCTCACAAAATCGCCATCGAGTTCGCGTATGCTACATAATCGTATACGTAAGTTGAATGCACTGAAGGCGGCGCCGGATTTTTGTTCGATATGGAAAGAATCCAAAATGGTTTATGCAAGTGCTATGGCTGCTGTGCTTATGTTCTTCTCTAAGCTGGCCCAAAACATTTGAAATCAAAGCAAATTCTTCCAAATCGAAGTGGGCTCTTTCTACATTAAACTAATAGAAGCTCCTCAAGAAAGAAGGTTAGTATAATTTTTTCTTCGAGGAAAATTTTTTAAAAATTCATAAATTCATTTCATAAATTTCTTATTTTTGATGAAAAAGAATGGTTTGAAACTTGTTTGAAAGAGCAGAAAGGCGGTCAATCTTTATTTTTAGAAGAAGATGACATCTTGCCCTCATCCGAAACGTCGCGATTTTTATTCGATTGATAGCAAAATCTCTGTTTGCTTGGGGTTTCACACCTGTACGCGCTGCGACAAAAATAATTGAAAAAACTCACATACATACATATGATGTCGCATGTAAGAAGCGTTAACCCTATCAATCAAATAAAAATCGCGACGACCTTTTCAGCGCTTCAACCGGCAAAAGTACGCAGCATTGCGTCCAATAACTCTCGCGGCGCCGCACCACCCGCCGTTGTCATGGCGGGTCCGCGGCACCCGCAAGACTGTTGCCGGCCTAAGGCCGGGGGCATACTTCCATCGCCGCGATGCCATCGCGGCGCTCAGTTCATGACCATTTCGCCGCACGCGGTCGAATAGTCAAAGGAAACCTCGCCGCGGCTGCCGCAACAGTAACGGTCGGCATGCGCGATGGCTTCCCGCGCCCACCGCGGGCATGGCATACTTTTTCGCGCCGCGCGCGGTGTTTAGCGTTTGGTCCTGGACGGATCGCCGTCGCGCCCCATTGCAGAGCGATGGCCGATGCGTCGAGCACAGAGAAATTCAAATTCTTTCGCGTCGCTCTGCAAAACTCATCGCCGCGATGGAATCGCGGCGACGGGAAGTATGCACGGGGCCTAAGAGTGGTGAGGAAGAACCACACAACAAGGTGACGAATCACACGAGTTGGATAAAATATGCAGTGCTTAGGAATTGGGAACAGTTAGCTGAAATAGTGAAAGTTTCGAGAAAAATAAAAACATACCAAAGAGGTCATATGGGGTTAGCATCTAACGGAATCTTCCTCAGCGAGACAAGCATCGTTTAATGAATGCGCAATATCGCTCCACGCAACAAAACCGGCTTCTTCCACATCTGACGACAAGTTGGAAGCGAGGTTAAGACGCAGAGAAGGTACACTACCCGAGCCAAAACGTAATCTTCATTTGCAAAAACGCTAAGAGCATCTAGGGACGCAGACACCCCACCCCCGGAATCGAACCCTCGACCCCCTCCCGCAAGTCCGCCTCGCAATCCACTCAGCCATCCTGTCGCAGCCTTGGACGGCGGCGAATAAATCACTTGAATGTAAACTGCAGCTTCGTCTAGGAAACGTAGGAAATTACTCAAGTTAAACTTTAATTTGAGCTCCAAACCTTTTGTAAGTTAAGTTCAGAGCACGACAGGGCCACTCCAGGTGTCACTTCTGCCTTATCAGCCTGCTCTGAAGCGGAACCATTTTTTGCCATTTTCGGACCACCCAGTGGTCCATAACAAAAACAAAGCACATCTCTGTGATTCTCGTCCGATGCCCTACAAGACCATATAGGTCACGTTAAGGATCTTTGGGGGAAGTTCATGGGCCTCCCTTGTGAGGAGCGGTCGACCCACCCTCCCACCCGACATCGAGGATAGATAAAAAAAGGGAAATAAGAAATCTTCATAATAGAACCATTGTGTTTCAGCTCCAAGATTTCAATATGGTTTCAACCTCAGCGACGAAGCTACATCACTTGGTCTAATGAAAGTGGGAGCGATCATAAGAAAAGCACTCCAAGAAGACAGAGCGCCGTCTACTATCAAGACCTACTAGTCGGAACTTCGAAAATTCAAAGTATCGAGGGAATCACTTACAATACCCAATATCCCTCTTCCCAATGTTCGCAATTTATACTTTACAAAATGCGAAGCAGACGGCAGACAGAAGACTCTGAATTTAGTAGTAGCTGCGCTCAATTACTTCTATGGGACACAGACAGACGTGGACAAAGAGATTCAAGAGTCCATATTAGAAGCAGAGAGGAGATCGTCCCCTCCAGTTAAACACCACGCAAAGGTCGATCCTGCGTCAATGCGGCAAATAGTTATCGAGGGAATTAGGAGTAAAGACCCTAAGATACGCCAAGCAGCAGTAATGGCTCTACTCCAATTTAAAGGATTACTCAGAATAGGAGAAGCAAGACAACTGCACATAAAGGACGTTATACGTGAACATCGGGGCAAATGGGCAATAACAATAAGCAAGTCTAAAACGGACCAACATGGAGTAGGCACAAACATCACCATCGAACTAGATAAACGGGAGGACAGCCTCCTTCAAAGCTACATTGATACGCTGTCTCACTCTACATTCCTATTTCAATCAACATCGACAGGGATCCCACTCACATACAACACATTGAGGGATAGGCTTAATTCACTTCTTAATAGCTCCCATTTAGGCCATCTACAGCTCACTTCACATTCATTTCGGGGAGGAGCAGCATCGTTCGCCCTGGACCTGGGCTACGACCAAACGCGCGTTATGCAAGCTGGGAGATGGAAATCTACTAAGGCTTTCAATTGCTACATCGACCCTAGACCCCTCTCCCTTCCCACGGCTCCGCAACATGGACATCAACAACGGAACGCGCAACATATCGACTCGGATGCCTTACTCAACCATTTTGTTGTTATGAGATTTGTTCGCTACGTCTATGTAAATACACTGTTCAATTATTCATGCTCGTACTTGTAGGATCCCTGTTACGCTTCGGTACCATACCTTTAAATCGCAACTGGTGATATTTCCATGCTAGAATCTCATCTACGTTTACAATGTGAAGTTTAAGCTAAATATATAAGTCCAATGTGTAGGTGAACACATAGATACCCACTATATAGGGTTGCTGTTGTGAACGAAAGATACCATATGCAACTCATTATCTCGCAATGTTCTTACGATTAGTCAGTTTCTACATGTCTTAACTTGTCTATATGTACGTATATCACGCTCCACATCAGATACCAGAGGCGGGGGTTCATTCTTCGCTTGCTGCCGCCCCGGTCGGTCGATCCGGTCGTCGTCCTCTCGTCACCATTCGCTGGACGTCGTGGAGTCTGGAGCGTGCTGATTCTACCGCAGCATCGAGGAGGAGCGCAGAACCGAGGAGGATCCACCTGACACGGACGCCAGGAAGAGATAACCACAGGTGCGAGGCGAGGAACACCGCCTCGTGGGCGCACGCCCCAGGCAGGACCTCGCCGGCCCCTAGCTGGCTGCTGTTGGGGTTTCCCCTAATGAGTGTAGAGGGGCAGGTTGCGTGACTCGTAGTTATGTGTGTCTTAAGAGGTAGTAATGTGTAGTATAGTAAATCTGTATGTCTATCTGTGTCTGCGGGAGCTACGTGAAGACTGGTGGATATCAACATCTCTATTGATCGCAATACTATGAGCAAAGGAGAAGGCGCAGGGACGAGCGGGAAGTAGGCGCAGAGTCCTAGACCGGTCAGGGAACTAAAGTCCATCGCAGTTCCGTACTCATGGTTCGGCTGGGCAGCAGGGCCCTACGTAGTTGGTGCCGCGTGGCTGGAAGGGAGGAGCATAAGCGTGCTGTAAGTCCCCACCGATTCTGCCACACACGTGGCCTCGGGTCTGGACCACCGTTAACGACGCCGGTGGCGGCCAGCCCGGGGCACGACAGGCGGCCAGTCGTCGGTAGATCAATTGACTTCTCAAAGGAAATCGCGGAGTGAAAACCTTTGCTCAGTTGTTTTAACACATTTGAAAGTCCACAAGTGCATGTTTTCAATAAGTCGCTTGAAATGAAATTGTTTGCAGGTTCTCTATTCATCGAACAAAATATACAGTCGACATTTAACAAACAAAAAAAAAACAGAAGAATCAACGGAAAGGGTCGGCCACATATTCTGCTCAAAATTTTTCGATAAAACCGTCTGCTCATCATGCCGCTTCCCTTACTGTTTATAGGACAGGTGTCTCCCAAGGTCGAACACATCAGTCAAGAACGAGCGATCTGTTAGCTCTTATTTCGATTTTCAGATCCATTCGATATCGTGTAGCAGAACTGAGCAGACAGGAATGAATAGAATTTTATACGAGTGTTACGAAATCAGGAATTGCTCATGGAGATAGCAGAGGTGAACGAAAACACACTGTCTCGCTAAAGAACCACTTAGAACAGGTCTAACGCCTATGTCAGAGTCGTTTTGTGTAGAAAATCAGTTCCGTCCTAAAGTGCCAGTTGTAAAGTGTCACAGTCAGTATAACTCGGTCTTTCAGAGCTTCATAAATCAGCCGAAATGGAAAGCAAACACGAGGATAAAAATGAACCTCAACACAACGAAAAAGCTTAAGGTGAATGAATGAAGGTTATCGAGAAGGTGTGAAAACAATATACAATGTGCGAGGAAGTAAATGGCTTAGCTGCAGACGATCCATCTCATTCCCGTCGCAGCTGATCCAGCCGAGCTTGTAAATCGTCATCGATATCGTGCCCACCGGCGGCAACAGGCTGCTTGACCTTCTCGCCAGCGCTAACACCAATCTGTCCACCAGCCGTCGGAAGGCCTGCCATTTCTTCTCCAATTTGAATACCTAGCTCGTCCAGGACCTAGAAGATCAAAACATTAAAACAGCAACGGAAACTCTATTAATGAAGCTCCAATATTCATTATAATATGCAGCACTTTACCAAGTTCTTCCAGAATTCACCAGCTACCCCAGCTTCTTCTCTGATAAGGGTCTGAAGCGTGCCTCAACGACAGACGTGAATCTTCATCCCTCAAACTGATTAAAAGTATGCTCGTTTTGTCGAGTCGTTTACACCGAAGTTTATTATGAAATCCCAGCGGTAACGCCTTATCATGTGCACTGGCTTGTATAACCGCATAGCCGCCGTTGACAAGTCGCCTCCGCCCCGACGTATAACATCATCGCTTCATGAACGGTACACCAGATTCAGCTTCTGCGTATAGTTTGGCTTCCTGTTTTCCGAGTGGTATTCGAGTGTCTGGCCTCCACACAAGTTTCAAGCATTTGCCATTCTGTAAACTATCAAATAAGAGTTTACCATCAGTCGCTTATTATTCACCCATTTTCCCTTGTAAGACTATGAGAGAGAGCTTTGACATAATAATCTAGAAGCCCTCGACCGTACTGATACACAGGCCACGGAGCACGTGATACAATAGAATCGTTCGGCAATACAGTGTTGATAGGCGCGTGGTGTTAAAACTACACTCTTCATAGTAGAAGGATCAAAAGTGATCTGGTTATGGCTTTCAATATTCTGACTGGTATGACCACACTCAAGCCTGAATGTTTCTTCAAATTTGTCTCTTCTCGGACTCGGGGTGGGTCCACAAAAATTAGGGCCTCTCGCTCTAGATGTAGGGCCAGGTCTGCGTTCTTCTGTCAGAGGGTTGTCTCTTTGTTGGCAGCATTGGTAGCCAAAGCGGATTACTCCTTACTCTCAAATCCTTCAAAAAATTAGTTGCCCTGACGGTACCGTCTTCATCTTGATCTGTCTTACTCTTATCTTAATATAATTCGTTCGTCTGTTTTTCGCTTCCGCCTTTTTAGTCGTTCCCGTGTTTTATTGTTGTTGTGTTCTTTTTTTCTTTTTTGCTCTATTACTTCTTAGCCGTTTGGGTTATGTTCGGTTGTCGTCATTTTTATTTCTCCGCACTACTTAAATGTTTCTTTTCTCACCAGAGCATGTGTATGTTCAAAGTTCATAGGAATTTGTTTCTAGGTTTGATTTCTGCTAATTCATTCCACGCTCATGTTAATGTGCGTCTCTAGAGAAAGATAAAGATAAAATACCTTTTCAGGGCATCGTATGTCGAAAAAAAAAACTTCGTGTAGTCCAAGCCTTCGAGGGAAGGGGTATGAGTAGACACGAACATTAACAATAATTTGTCTGCAACGCTCTACAAACTACGCTATGCCCCTACCGCATAACAATGCGGACCTCAAATTCGTGACCCAAATATGGCCCCCTCTCTGAGGCGAAGTCTGGGCGGATATCTTCAAACATCCGGGGTGATGAAAGAAGAATATTGTCCAACCACCTTGTTGTTTCATGTGCTCGGCACCTGCGTATCTCTACAGTTGAAGGCTCCAACCTCCACATGTTAAAATCCTTTCTCACTATCCCACAGATAAAAATGGTTTAGTGATAAACAGCTCGTGGTAAGCTCCCATTTGATAGTTTACAGAGTGGCAAAAGCTTGAAAGATGTGTGGAAGCTAGAGACCCTCAAATGTCAGTCAGTTAAAATGAGATGACGGCCTTAATAGTTGAACGACAAGCGACTTGTCGTCGTGTGCGTGTCAGCACAAGCCGGTGCCGATGATAAGCTGTGAAATTATAGCAACGTTGAGGGCTCTTTACCAGCTTGGCTTAGCGATTCGACAAGAACGAAACAGTCATTGATACTAAGTGAAACGTGGAGATGCTTCCCATATGATTCGCGACCGGCGCAAAACGCTTGAGACTCCTACAGAGTGAGTATTGCACTGCCACTTAGCCCGCAATATTCCTTCATCCACCCACAGTGCTAACAGATGCGGTGCCAGGAGGAGCCGTAACACTTCCAACTTCTAAAGGAAATGTTCATAATGACCGTTTTTAATGTCGCAGTAGAAGATAGAACTAGTCTAGGCAAAGCACCCAGACCAGGTTGTTGAAATATTGCTGAGGAAAATGATAGCTACTCCTTAGCGTTCACAACTGTTGGACCAAAATCCTACTGCCCTTAGCAATGGTCGGGTGTCCAAGTGTACAAATAAAGGCCGCTTCCAGTTTCACGAAGAAGTAAATAAAACTAATGGTGTTAAGACCCAGAACGACCGCACTCAGTAAAGGAGCTAGATAACACTACCAAAGTTTCGTTGACATTATTACCACTGTTCGCATGCGTCTTGGCGGAAAATAGGGTCGGGCCGGGGGCGGGGGGTAGGGCACCTTATAAAAAGTGTCACTAACACAAAAAACAGAGGCAAGACACATTGATAGTGAAGAAAAGGAACAAACAATGCTATAGCTCTGTTCTGTACTCTCCTCCGTACATTCTCTGTCTATATGCATATGCCATTAGCTTGTATTGTCTAGTGGTTGATAAGCATTAGCGGATCAAATAGTAACAAAGGCAACGTTATGACTCACCTGATTCACGATCTGATCGCTTTCAGCATCGTCTTCAGCATCGCCAAGAGCATCATCGATAGCGTCACCCATAATCTCCTCTTTCATATCCATGATTTCGCTCTGTTTCTCGAACTGAAACACACAAAAGGCTTAGAGGCCGACCTTAGGGATTGCTTACAAAAGATGAGGTTGCAGACTAAGAAAACTAAAAACGCTCCAAAGGTGGTCTTTAATAAAAACGTTGCGCTTCTGCTCTATACAAATATAAAACGCCTGCATTTCCCTTAATGTAAATACAGAGAGTGATCTCTGAAAGTGTCAGCGTACTTTTGGTACTACTGTACAATCGTATTTATGTAGAGTGTGGTCTATCAAACTCCTCACGTCCAATTTTCTATCATATGTTTAACACCAAATCTCCAAAGCAAAAACTGCGCGAAATGATTCGCAACAACCACTATTTACTTTTTGCTGCGAAAACGAAAGCCAGCCTCAACTAAGTGGCACCTTACCTAACCTATTCACATGGTATGTTCTTCACACAAGCGCAACGCTTGTGAATGGTAACGTTTTCTCTAGCGTTACCTGTCCCACGAAGGAAAGAACGACAGATGACTGAAACTGCAGTACATTCCCTTTCTTTTTGTCCTCTCCTGGAGAAGAGGTCGTCGATGAATGGCTTTATTTCTAATTCTGTATGTTACTGCCTTTTACTTTGTGTTTGAAAAATTTGAACTACACCTAAAATTGCTTGCAGTTCCTCCAGCTTTCATTGCAGGTACATAATAGCGTGAAAAAGTGAGAAAAAAGAAGCGAACAAATAAACAAATAAAAACATATATAAGACAACAACGGAACGCCCAACACGACCTTACCTCCATCATTATTTTTTGAATCTGTGGTAAGTTCAGCTGTTTATTCATCGACTGCATTGCTCTTGTAACTCCTTTCATTGCCTAAAAGATTCCAAATTCTTGACAATACTGACCTCTCACTGCCTCAAATAAACTAAAGAACATCGAAAATCATGCCTGCGCCATAGCGTCCTGACTCTTCAATGTTTGAACCTTCAGAGAAACGGCTTGGATGTTCGCTTTCATGATAATAAACTTTTTAATATAACGGCGAGTCCGCACCAGATCCTTAGCCATGACTTTTACGGAATCCTAAACGAAGGTCACTCATGTTGGGAAAAAAAGAGAGAGATGTTATCGCTAACCATTTGGTTTTGCTTGGCCATCTTCTTGATTTCAGCTATCACCTTTTTCTCCTGCATCTCCATACGTGACTTCTCCCGATCGAGTTCACGGATAGCTGCAATATCCTGATATGTAATGGATACTGTGTTGCACAACGCTAACAATTTCGAATATTCACAATAATTGTTTTTTTTTTTGACGAAACTGCAAGATTTCGAAAAAAGGCCAGTGATAGCTAACACTCCAACACAGATAGCTGGAAAAGCAATCGTTGGAACAATCAGAATTTAAATCCTTTGAACTTGTAGTCGTATCTTTTGAGTCCAGCGGAAAGCCCCAATCAGCTCGCATCACGGAAGGGCTTTGAGTATGTTTCACTCGTAAGCCTGCTCTCCTTTCAGAATGGCAAACTTTCATGACACGTGCATGGAAGCTTAAAGTGCTAACTTGCTAATTCTTGTTTCTTTAAATAAAACTCTTAAAATTCTTGTTTGAAAGTCACTCTTCTAAGTACTTTCCGGACTAAGCTCTCAACGATACCGGAGTGAAGATTACAAACGCTCCTCGGTGGCGACAATTCTAGGGTCTCTCCTCTTGCTATTCTCAAAGCCAGCCCACGGTCCGTTTATAGTCCGCGACGGAAGTGACTGGTCACCTTGGTAAAAAATACATACCGACACACACACATCGCGCCAAATTTTTCGATTCGTACGCTTCCCGCAAGCGATAGAGTCGTCCCCGTCGCTCCCGTAACAGACTATGAACAGGCCTGGCGGAAAGTGGCACAGAGGGGAGAAGATCACCTTGTATCCAATGGTTATTCACCTTCATAAAAAGGCACACGAATGCTTAATTAAATCCGAAGTGGCCTAGTCCAGTTCATCACAGGAGTAGTCCACTTCCGTGCTATGTGAATTTTTTAAATTTAGAGCAACACCAAACCTTGCGCCCAGGCTTTTATTGTGATCAGTGGAGAATGGTGCCCCCCCCCCCAGTCGTGCTGAAAGATCAGCCCGTAAAGCACCCCATCTTAGTGATAACCCAATCAAAACTCAACGCGACATTAAGCAGAAGAAGAATTCACAGTGCAACCAAAATAGCTTTCACCCTCCTCAACAGGCTGTCTTTGGTAGAGGGCAGCACGCGTTGAACAGGGTTTACTTTCTCGAAGCCGCAACCGTTTTTTCGCCAACTGCAAAGACAAAACACGAAAAGAAACGAGTCCACAGTAAACGAGCACACCTTTATTAAGCGCCCGTTGATTTTGGCGAAGCAGCTCAGCCGGCGTCTTTCTTCGACCGAAAAGAAAGTCCATCTGGAAGAACAACATTGGAATTGTCATACCAGAAACCGATCCGTACAAATCGTAAAGCAACGACTTTACAGAAAATACCAAACACTAAAAGAGGAGAAAAATGAAACAATATAAAAGTGGATCGACTGAGAATTATGTTCCCAAATTTTTTTTTAAACATAGCCACACTAATCTACTGAATGATCTGCTTAGAAACTTATTTACTCATTTGTTTAAAGCGCACCAAATTGCGCTAGTACAAAAAAAGCACGGTGACATCAAAGTCTTCAGAAACCAATGCGGTTGTTCCCATATAAAACATGAGAAGAAGCAAAGCAGAAAATGGGCATCCCGCCTCCTAGTAAAACAGGAGGTAATCCAGGAGAAGAATTCTTAGTGCCAAAACGCTAGCGGAGAAGCAGCGAGCGCAGTCTGCGATGAGTTAACGAGCGCAAGCACACCAGGAAATGCGCCCCTACCCAGACAAACGATCAATCGCAGGATTTCCCCTTCATCTAAAACTATCGAACTCGTCTATCCACGGCTACTAGCAGATACAGTTCGACAATAACAGTCAATGTGTGCTCAGTTCACTTCCATCATGTTATGTCCAACAAGGAAGTCTCATTTGAACCGACCCTACACGAGTTGCAGGAATCTTTCCTCAAAAGTAAGGATAAAAAAGGAGAGATCCGCCTTCGAAACTACCACATATTCATACACATAAGTACCACACATCTTCAGGCATTGTGCAAAAACAACCTGGTAGAGATTGTATGCTCCAGCGCTAAACCGCGTGCCGAGTCGCTCGCAACCGACGACATTATTTCTTTCCAAACTTTCGAGTTCCGAGGCCAATCGGGGAGGGTATGATCCTTGTGTCTTTTTGGATCATCCTCTAGATGGATGCTGCGTTTATCCCACCTTTCGTGTTTCATTCATTGGTCTTTGTGCAGGCCCTGTCTTGTTATACGACGATCCAGAAGTTTATTTAGAAGTTTCATATTTCAGGAATAGTATGGAGAAAAAGAAGTTGGCAGGGAAGCGTAAGAAGCTGGCAAGAAAGAACAAATCCTCTCTGAAGAGAAAAGTGGGTTAACGTTGTGCCAGAACTAAATTAGAAGGATTCTATCTCTGTGCTATGTTGTCTAGCAGAAAATCCTAGTTAGTTCTGTAGTACATGGATTTTCTGGTGCACCTCTAGCCTGGGACCATCTTTAAATGACTTACAATGACGGTAGTGTAACCGTAATAATATGCTAGCAAAAATTACATCATTACTAACAAGCCAACAAAGTGACTCACAAAAACTGTTGTGCTTAGTTCTACTTGGGAATACGAACCGCATTCTTCCACTCGGCCAATTATAGAAAAGGACAAAGAAAACGAGGGAAGCCGAGGTTGTGCACCATTGGGGAGAGGGAGCATTGTCCATCCCTAAGGTCATTGCACACTTCCCCGGATAGTACCGATGAAACAGAGGTACTTATCGGACTGGTGTCCGCTCCGAGATTGCATATGATCCTGCAAAACTCACATATGCTCTTCTTCGCACAGAAACCGTGTTTATGAAGGAGAACG
This sequence comes from Heligmosomoides polygyrus bakeri, assembly GCA_947359475.1. NCBI lineage: Eukaryota > Metazoa > Nematoda > Chromadorea > Rhabditida > Heligmosomidae > Heligmosomoides > Heligmosomoides polygyrus. The sequence continues at coordinate 80,353,300 of OX375866.1, forward strand.
AAACCATAATTCCACATCATCTATAACTAGTCAATGTATGATAACGACGGGGAATTCTCCCAGAGAAAACTTCCGTGTTTTCGTCCGCCACTGCTTGATGTTGGATAACCAGGCAAATAAGTGTCGCACAGCATTGTTCGACATTGTCGGGGAACTGCTAACCTCCAGTTGAGTACTGCACTGTTTTATCCGGCAGGGTATGCAGCGTGCACCAACCCGCTTAGTACTGCAACAGAAAACTATAAATACGAGAAGGTGCAGTGGGTTTAAATCTTGCACAGGTGTCGAAAACAGTCGAAAGTTATTCAAAGGGAGATTAACTGTTCTGCGGCAATGTCGAGCAATGCTGTACGACACTTATTTGCCTGGTTAGCCGACTTCAAGCAGTGGTGGACGAAAATACTACAGTTTTCTCTGGAATTATTTTTTAGTCGTTATCATACATCGACTAGTTATAGGTGATGCCGATTTATGGTTTCGTTTTATCCATGAAGCTATTTTCCAATGAAAATTGCTAATGTGGCGGGGAGAAAAGGAAAACACATTTTCGCGAAAGGGTTATCCCAATGGTGAATTAGATCCATAACAAGTAAAAGAGGTTCAGTAGAATTCAAAGAGTGTTGACAGAACTAACGTCATCCCAAAGGCTGGACTGTATTTCTCATAGTGATCCTGTCCAACTTGACCGAGCAAATCTAGCATCGACTGCCGTAGCGGATTCCAGTTTTTTTTACCACTTAAAAACGCTTTTCGCAATCGGGCATTCTTTTACAAACTGTTAGAGGGTACTTCCTCTGTAAGACGGATAATCTACCTAACAAAAACTCGCGTACAGAGGAGAGTTTTTTCCGTACGGTTGTCGTTTTTCACCAGTACTGTAGTGTTGCGGGTTGTAAATTAATCGCTGTCTCATTTAAGGTATTATCGCAAACTGAAGGAGTGTTGGAAAAGAACAATGGCATCTCAAATAAGGTTACATTTTGGGAATATTAATCTAGATCACGATGTTCTAGTTCTGTGTTACTTTCAAGATTTCAGATTCCACAAGCGGGTGATGTGATGCCCAAAAAGAAGAAACTCAAGAAAAAAGCGTTGACTGCGCCAAAAGATGAAAATGGAAAAGTAGCAAAGAAGAAATTCAAGGCGTCGGAGGAGGTACGATGAGTTTGATTTTAACCCACCGCTTTCAACGTGCTACTAGTAGTCCTTCCCTACTTTCATACGAGTGGCTTAATTCAGAATGGAGAGGACATGAACGCAGCGGCTTCTGCGGCACTGAGCGCAGCTGGCTTGAAGAAACCTAAAGCTGTGTGTTTGATTAAACCTGGTCTTAGTTGCTTTCGTTTCGTCTTTTTTAATCTATTTGAGTTTCAGTCGAATGCTTTGTTTGGTTCGGATGACGAGGAAGACGGCGGAAGCAAATTCGATCTTCTTCCCGAAGGCATGGATGACGACTCGGACATCGAAATGAATGACGACTTCGACGGCGATTGTTCTGATGTTTCTTTGGACGGTTAGCTTCATTTCCTCATTTTTTTTTTTGGCTTTATCTGAACGCCCGTTACCCACTAATGCTGTAGTCATAACTTCAAGGCCACTTTAAAGAACGAGTTTCTTTCCTTGCTGATCTAAGGCTCCTATTTGGGAGACCGGAAATTCCTGTTCTGATTACTGTTTATCACGGAATCCTTCCAAGCGCATTTCAGGCAGCGCCGATTCCGACGAAGAGCTGCCGATTGAAAAGAAATCTAAGCAGCTGGATAAGATGAAATCCAAGGCGGCGTGAGTATAGTATTAGTAACAACATTTTCCCTTACACTTCTTTGTTAAAATTTGTTCTTTGCTAACATCTGTCGAGGGTTCAGGAAAGAGGATGAGTCAGAACTTCGGCTTAACATTGCTGGACAACACAAGTACGAGTTGCCTAGTGTGGACGAAGTGGAAAAGCAGTTGAAGGAACTCCCCAACCTTCAAATAATTAAAGATAGAATTCACGAAGTCGTCCAGGTATGCAGCCGTGATGTGTTGTTCGAGTTTGTGCTTCATTCTGGTCCGGATGCCTCATTGTTTAGGTGCTTGGTGACTTCAAAAGAAGACGTCAGGATGGCAAAAGCCGAGAAGATTACGTTGCTATTCTCACGAAGGATCTCTGCTCTCAGTATGGTTACAACGAGTACCTAATGACGAAGTTCATGCAGCTCTTCCCGCAACCATCGGAGGCATCTATTTCATCTCACTGTTATCGCTGTAGGCTATTATTCATTGGTATGTTTTAGTTGATAGAATTCTTGGATGCCAACGATCAACAGAGACCAGTAACGATACGGACGAACACACTTAAGACAAGGAGGTATGTATTGCACCCTACTTTCTCTGTCTTCACTAGCTTTTTGGCTAAGCCCAACGAGCGGGTGTAAAGCCGCAATATTTTCCACCATCCCCTCTGCTTCCTATTGGATATCAAATTCTCTCACGATTTGCAGAAATCCGCGTAACAGCGCTTTTGTGCTAAAGGAATCAATGTGGCTCCTAATCTGTCGAAGAATATTATCCTACTTATGCATATTCAAAGCGACAGATTACAAATGCGATAATAGCTAAACAATGAAAAAATAACAGGAAATTCGTTCTTTCTGAACTTCTTTTCCTGAAAAGGGGGAAGATTGTAGGAGAGTCCCTTTATGCTTGAACTACTCTGGATGTGTTAAGTCTAAATACTAAGCCATCGGTAATGAATGGTAGCAGTATTGGAGGATTTCTTTAATCAGCGCGTGGTAGCGCATCTACAGGTATTGTCTGTGGCGTGCACCTTTAATCGAGATTCTTGGTTCGGGTCTCGCCTAGTCCATTCATGCCTGGTCGCCGTTATTCGGCGGAGGTGACAACCACGCCACAGCTCGCGTTTGCTACGTTATGAACTCTTTTCATAGTACTGCCGCTTCAAGAACGTAGAATCTGTCGCAATGACAATAACTCGTCTCAACGTCATTCAATTGATTCCCGTTAGGTATCAATCTAAGGATTTTATAAGAAAAACAGGTCACCAAGGGACTTCGAGATGAAATGTGTATCAGCGGATGCAGCTATACTGTGGACGCATGTTTCGCATGTGAAACGAAGACTGATGAAAGAAATTACGAATCTACTTTCTCTCACTATTATGGAGCCAATTCTGATGGGTATTCAGCCTATACACAGGCTTATGGTGGTCAGCTGGCCGGAGAATCAGAATTTATTCTTCTCAGACCAACCTGATATCAATTCTCCGCCTACAGGGCGATGGAGGGCTGGGTTTCGGTAAGTGGGTCTCGAATGTTGGATCAAATTGGGACACGTGTGACGCCTTTTCAATCTCACTGCAAGCGTCTTTATTCCAGAAACATTTGTTATGTTCTCACCCCGTTGCAAATTCGAACTATATGTATCGCCTTCAAGCATCACTATGACGTGTTGTATAGTTCTCCCATTGGTTCAAATATAGGCGCTTCCAGTCTGATTCCTGCAGTATCCGCTGACGATCTTGCGAGTATTCGACGGTTGTTTATGCGTAACAGTTACGAGCAAACCCTTCGAACAGGTGATTAGTTGGTCGTGAACCCAAAATCGCTCATTATCTGGGTCTCGACTACAACTTCGAGCTCTAATGGACTGACATTTTGTCCTTCAGTTCTCGACGCCCACTATTGAGCCAGCGAACAGACGCGGTGGCCACTATTCGGACAGCCGTTGGTGGCGTAATATTTTCGTGCAGTCCGTGCGTTGTAATTTCCATTGATGTAGGAATGCCCAATGTCCAACTCGCGGGTCAGAGTACTCCGAGTATGTCTTCCGTCCCTCCAGAGTAGTTAATTGGTACCAGATCCGTCTGGGAAGAATAGCCATCTTGTGGTAGCCATCTTATGGAAAAGGTACTGACTTTTCCATAAGATGGCTACCACAAGTCCTTGTATAAACCAAATACTCATTCCAGTCACCTGTACGCTATCCCATAGGAGTAAGATTCATGGCGCATCTACCCTTTACATCATTAAGTTTTCAAAGAATGTCTCGTGTTGCAAAACATGGAATGTCTTCAACTTTTATCTGGCGCTAATTTTCTCTTGATATCTCATTAATTCAAGGAGGCCCCAACTGTCCCGTGCACTCCGGTTCATACTTCTTCGTTCTGATCTCATCCGTGATAACCAAGCCCTCTATTCCTTCAAAGTTGGTGAGTTGGTACGAGAGTTGTCTGGGAGTTATACATCGCTGAACTGTTTATCGGCTGGCCACCACAAGCATTGCCAAATACCCGTTCAAATTCTCTTCACGTTGTCAAGTTGAAGAGGAATGGCTGCGCATCCTACAATGGGATTAATTAGCGCCTCCTTTATCCTTTACCTAATTAACCCTTTCACGACATTGTCCAACGATGTCGGCGAACACTTTTTTTTGCCGCGTGGGACAATGTCCGACGATGCCGTCGGACACCATCATAAAAATAGTTCATGGAAAATTATCACATATTTGATACTACAATTTCGATCAATGAATCCACTAATAGCTACGGTCAAGATGGTCCATGGGAAACTTCATTTGTTACTGTTTTTCATATCTAACAAATAATACAAATAAAAGAATAGAAAAATCAACGTGCGGGAAAAATGCGCGCTGTCCCACACGGCAATCACCTGAAAATCGCGCGTGTCGTGAAAGGGTTGATACAATTTCCTCACTTGCAGAGGGGATCTTGCGAAGTCTTTGATCAACCGAGGCATGAACGTAGATCCAGCTGCACCTTGGACCAAGGTCGGTCTCGTTGTGTACGACTCTCAAGTTCCAGTCGGTAGGTTAAACTCGGACCGGGAGATGCATCATACATCGGTTCAAAAGCTTAAAACGATGTCCGAATTTAGGAGCTACACCTGAGTATCTCGCCGGCCATTACATGATCCAAGGGCTGAATTCCTTGTTGCCGGTGATGGCTCTTGCTCCGCAACCGGGTGATCGAGTCCTGGATATGTGTGCTGCTCCAGGTGGAAAAACCTCCCACATTGCTAGTCTTATGAAGAACAGCGGTGTTTTGTTTGCCAACGATGCGAACGTGGGTTTAACGATTTCTTTTGGCTGATCAAGGAGGAGATCGCGGATCATTTTAGATGGCCCGATGTCGCGCTGTAATTGGAAACTTGCACAGATTAGGCGTGAACAACGCTATTGTCAGCAATCTTAGTGGAGACGAATACGCCAAAGTAAGCGGCTAGGTCATATTTTATAGACTGGACGGAGAAGAATGGCGTTATCTGTCTCTTATGGTTAGTGTCTTTGAGACCTAAAGTAATAGAACTAGTTTTAGCTGGCCCCGAATGGATTCGACCGAGTTCTTCTGGATGCTCCTTGTTCTGGTACTGGAGTGATCTGGAAGGATCAGTCGGTGAAGACCAGCAAGGACAGTCAGGACATACAGCGGAAGTGAGTTTGGGCAGAGATGATTGAGAGCTGTGGTACATTGGTGTTATTGCATTCAGGCACACCATGCAACGACAGCTCATACTGGCTGCGCTCGACGCTGTGGATGCGAAGTCTCCGAACGGAGGATACGTGGTGTACTCAACCTGCTCTGTATTGGTACGTTTGACAATTTATACTGGGTCGCATTCTATCTTCGGCCGTACATGAGCACACAATGCAATATAATGTTAAAATTTTTGAGGCTCGAGGTAGATGATCTACAGAGGGCTTTTTTCAACCTCGTTTCTGGGAGAACAGTGACACTTTTAGAGTTAGGCTAGTTTGAGAAAGAAGAGGAGTTTAAAACATTCTCAAGTGTGGCCTAAGTGGATGCGAAATAATGCAGAAATATTTTCTCCGCTCCAATAGAGTTTCTGAATTATTGAAAGGGATGATGCCGTAGAAGCATCGGTCCTATATCGAGCCTCCAAAAGTTAGCGTTCTGCAGGGTTGCGTGTATAGTGCAGCTTTTGTACTGCAGCTTGTTTTGTTTCCCAGTTTGTTATGTTTTTGTAGCGCTCCATCATAGATGAAATTATTCTCGTAAAAACCAACGTTTATTTTCTTCTTCATCTTGACATCACATCTTTCAGGTAGAGGAAAACGAAGCTGTTGTTAATTATGCGTTGCAAAAGAGGCATTGCGAACTGGTTCCATGTGGCTTAGATGTTGGCGTAGAAGGCTTTTCCAGGTATGTGGTTACCCTTCTTCCTCTCTTTGGGACCTACTATAGAAAATTAGTTCGCTCGTTTAGGTTCCGAGAGTACCGATTTCATCCGTCTTTGAGTCTAACTCGACGTTATTATCCTCATGTTCACAATATTGATGGATTCTTTGTCGCTAAACTGAAGAAGCTCTCGAACGCAAAGATGGGGAAGGCCAGCATTGACATCGTAAGTTATCGCTTTTCGAGAGCTAACTTTCTTCTCGCGATCAGTACTTGCTGTTATTTCAGGAAATGAGGGAAAAGGATAGCACTGAAGCGAAGGAGCTTCCACAGAAGAAGTCTCCGAAGAAGAGTGGGAAGCGTAAGCATGACTCCGACAACTCCGATAATGGTGAGTCCTTGAGTTTGGCAGTCAGAAGGCCAGCTTTTAGCTGCTTTCGAATACATACTACTCGTGCTAGATCGGGACGTTACGTACGTAAAACAGTTGTGACATTGCAGAAACGAGTGCAGTTGGAGCCACCAAACGGCGTGTAAAGAAGAAGCGCAACCAGATAAAAAATAAGGCGAAGAATATATCAGGAGTTGACGAAGACGACGGATTCAACAAGGTTGGTTAGGGGTAGAGAAAGGCCATGTCGAAACCTACATTTAAACGTTTACTTGTAAATGGCTGTGGTAGAAGTTCTCGTATTAAAATATGAGTTGATTAGTTAGAAATTTTAGCTTCACGTTGATGACCTGTAAACAGATGCAGGAGCGTTCACACGGTTAGGCAAATTCAACCTGATTTTTCCTCGTTTTTCTGCTTTCTATTTCTTTATTTCTGACGGAAGTCAGTTAATGGTTTTCTCACAAGCCTACCACCTTTTATTCAAGCCCCGCCTAGCTCTAGAACGTTATTCGCAACAAAACATCGTTATGAGAGCTTAGATACCAGCCACTTGTTGCTTAAAGGAACTGGCTTCCATCAAGATCCTCAGCTTCTCTGGCTCCATGCTGATATCAGCAACCGACTCATCCCGATATACCAGTGAGTGCTGGTGGGTCCCACGAGGTGCGGATGTTGCTTTCTATCAAACAGCGCCGGTGGTGTAATGTCGTAAACCATTCCCGCCCGGTTAGCAAAAGTGCGAGTTCGAGTCCCGCCTGGTGCTAGAGTTTTGATCGCAACAAAACATCGTTGTTATAATATTATAGCTTACTGCATTAATGTGTCGCTCATTAAAAGACACGCTAGCATCAAGCGACTCTTCAGAAGTGTTTGGAATTAGTCATAGTGTGGCTTGTATTACCTGTTGCTGAAGGGCACTTGATCCAATTGTATATAGAGAACTTTAGCAGCTGCAGTGGTAGAAACAAATTTACTCCGAGCATCGCCAGATAATTTCTTAAAGGCTGATCACAAATCTAGGATCAGTTTCTTGTATGACGGCTCATTTGACAACATAAGCATCAGAACCTCCTAGTGATTCTTTGTCAGCAGAAATTCATCGGCTTGGACCCAAGTCACGTCTTCTAGAAGCGGTGGACGCTTTCTCGTTCCGAGTGATTTCTCTCATAGCTGCTTACCAAGAATGGCTCATAGTGGGCTTACCAGAGAAGCCCTTGTGCTGCGTTTAATCTATAGAAGTGTATCAATCTGGAAGACTGGGGATGTTATGAACGAGCTCGTCAACTCAGAAATTGCGACATTGTGAAGTCTATTTCTCGATCTCAGAGGCGTGTATTCGCCTTGTCGTATTTCAGCATCCAGCATCATCGATCAGTAGTCCGTGATCACAGTTTCAATTCTGCTAGAAATCTCAGACTTCCTTGAGCAGGAAATTGCGGAGTTCCTCTTGACGACGATTGCAGCAGTGCGCCAAGCGTGTGTTGCCTTTGGGCCCGTAGAATGTGCATATCGAGTAAAGCCGAGCGCTCACCGCCGAAAAGTGTTCATTCTTGAGCGCCCGTGCTGTCGCTTTTCGCTGCTGTTGCCTGTCCATATTTCCGCGCGCTGCGCTCTCGTCGCTCTTGTCGCTGCTGTCGCGAAATATGAACCGGCCCTTTGTGTTGTAGAATGTGCAGATGAACACACCTCGGAAACGCCTAAAACGCACAGAACGAAGGCTCTCATGCTGCACAGTCATGCCAAAAAGACCAAGTTCATGACGAGTGCTCCTACCTTATCGACACTCAGCGGGAGAATTCCCTTCCCCTTACCTTGAACTTCATGGAAGCACAATAGTGCGAAATACTTAATGTTATGTAGAGGGTAATCTCTATATTAGTATGGCCGATGCATTAAGGTAGTCTACTGAGTTATGCATATTTTCAGACGGGTTTCATCAAGAAGCAAGCAAAGGAAAAGCGGATAAAGACGAGAGTTGGAAAAAGGACGCTGGCGAAGACGAGCGCTAGGGTAATAAAGAACAAGAGGAAGAAATTAATGGCAAAGAAGGAGAAACTAGGAGCAACCGCGTAGATCCCTCCGTATCGGCCTCCAGAAGTTGTTTTGTGCGTCACCAATTTCTTCGTTGATATTGTTGTGGTTCAACCAGTATCCCGCTACCACGTTGTTTTACATTGTTAGCTCGATTGTTTGTTGTCTGTTGCAGAAGCTGTTAAAAATGAATATCTAAATTAAACTGTATATTTGTGCCTTTGCTGTCAGGCGCATGAGGTAACCGGTATCTAGGGCGGCCTTCTAACGACCTATGACTCTTAACGTTTATTAATATAAACAATACCTTCCTACTCCGCAACATAAGAGTGCTTTACGGCTCTATTTTTTTTCTGAAGTGGACCTTGCGCTGAGTATGCATCACAGTTAGTTGAGATCATTTCGGCCGACGACTTCAGCTTCGCTGAACTAGGTGCAATTTCCGATCGAGAATCGGCGAATCCTAAGCTTCTATCAGACAGAGGCAGCTATCGTTAGGAGTTTCTGCCATTCCATAACCGCTCGTCGTCCATCTCAATCGCCATTGTAGATTCTTCATACAACGACGGAACAGCTGCCGAAGAAGGCGCCGTTGCATGTTTGTATTCATGTTTTCGAAGAGACGAACTGAAAAGAAGGACAGATGAGAGGAACAAACAGTATGCTTTCGTGCTTCGAACCTGTCTTTGAACTCCTCTCCACATATGCTGCACTGATACGGCTTTTCTCCAGTGTGGCTTCTGATGTGTATGGTTAGAGTCTAAAAATACACATAACTATAGTGTGGAGCAAAAGGTAAGAAAGCATGAATGAGGCCTACTCGAATTACTTTAAACATCAAGAGGGAGAGACTCGTGTGAAAATGTACGGAGAAAGAAAAAGGTCATCGTCGTTTAAGAAATCGACAGGTCCAGCGTAGCTATGTTGAGTAGTTATAATAGTAAGTATGTACAGCTCTCTAACGATTTAAAGGGACCAAGAAACGGGACGCCCTTCCCTACACTCCTCTGTGTACAAATTTACCCTAGAATGGCTAAATAGGGCAATGTAATATCCTTCCTCTTGACGTGCACATTCACTTGAATCACTAAAAACGTTCTATCCAGGGTGCCCCGAAAATGCTTTAAACGTTATATCCTTGCTAGTTCTCGAGCTGTTGAATAAAGATAAGATCTTTTTTTTGAGTGCTAGTGATCTTTCTTTCTCGTCATTTACGAGGCACTGAGGTTAACGGTGAACATGTCCTCATTGGGCACATCTTGCACATGTCCGAATGCAGCATGGGTGGCGTCTTGAGGCGCAGGTACGAGTTGTACCACCATGCAGTCATTTCTGGGGGCTCCATTATTGCGTATGGCTTCAATGTTGGCGTTGGACGACGCGTCGACGAACGCACCTCAAGACGCCACCGACGCCAGAGCCTTCACCGTCAACCTCAGTGCCTAGGTGACGAGAAATAAACTCCAAAACTAGCAAGGTTATAACGTTGCAAGCATTTTCGGGGCACCCTGTATAGAACGTTTTAGATGGATATTAATGCGCAGGAAAATGAAAACTTCTTGCGTGCAAATGGTACAACTTGCACCATACATCAGTTTGAAGGTTCTAGTTTTGGTTCTTGCTAATTGTTTACAGGCAGAAGCTTGTCGCAATCTTGCCGTACGCTGTCTGCTACCATGGAAGTTTACACTTGGACAAGAACTGATCACAGTTTGTTGCAGAACTCATGCTATTAAAAGCACGATGACTGATCTAAGATGCATGTTTTTGCTGCCAGTGAGGTTACCGTTAAGATTGCGGAAGAAAGTGGTGCGGCACAAAATGGAGACGCTGACTGCTATAAAAGATTGGATATGCAGCCACGTTCCAAGTAGATACTGTAGACGTGGCTGCAAATGTAAAGGCGACACGTACATCATTTTTCATGAAAATAATCGCATTGAAGTTGCATACTTCTCTGGGAGGTTCAGCTACGTTGCCAACTCAGCTAATAACGCAGGCGACAATTGAAACAGCTATCTCAACGATTTCAGTAGCGCACCTGTAAAAGCCGAAAAAAGCGCTTGTCGGCTCTTGTTGACTTGACGCTGTTTTGTGGAGGATGTTCGACTTCTCGAAAAAGTTTAACCAATTAAACAATGGTTTGAATAGCTTGCTGCAGAAATGAAACAAGCATGTCGTTCCAAAATTACCAATAGTTTCTACAATTCGTATTTTATATAACGCGTATGGCGCGACTTTCACACTTTCCAGCACATGCCGCCTCTATACTTTCTCTTCGATTCCAGGTCCAGAACGTAGCGATCGTCCTACTGGCAAAAAAATCTTTGTCAACACCAACTCGGCAGCAAGTTTAAGCGTGTGGCTATTCAGTCCTGTTTTGATACTGGCACGAGAGATCGACATATTCGTTCAAGGTACATTTGTAGCAAGTGCTTACCACATATGCAATCAATTGAATCCACAATTTGAAGCTTTTGACATTTGTGGTGCGAAATCTTAACCATTCACATAGAATACAACTTATGCTTTCATTTACTTTCATCTGCGTTCGAATTTCTTTATAGACTTCGCAGCCATTAAAGTGAGTACATTTTGGGGTATCCTCCATTTCGCTCTAACAGGTGAATAGGCAAGGTTCGACGAGGTCAAATAATTTGAAGAAACCCACGAGTAGTCAACAATGTCCATCCAACGCAGGTTCACACTAACAGCCATTTAGTTTCCAGAATGTTCTTTTAAAAGCGATAAATTTAAGGACAATGAAGTAAAAGTACGTTCTCAATACAAAACCTCATGAGATTGGCACTTTTGCGACTTACAGTTAGGAATCTCGTAAAGGCATGCCTGTGAATAGGATTTTGTTGTGTTGCAGAACGCGCCAGATCCGTGGCATTGTGTTCTTTTGATACCAAAGTAATTTCATAAGTGTTCAGGCCATACATTCAGCTATTAAATGAAATATGGAGTAGAAAACCTAATCACCTGTGACTGCGAAAATCCTCTGCCGCAATAACCACAGGTGTACGGCTTTTCGCCAGTATGCACCCTCTCGTGAATGTTCTGGAACAGTTATACCTCCAGGTACAATTCTGAGCTAAAGTTGATACAACAACCTTATCTCTCCTGTGATGGAACATCTTCTCGCAATAGGAGCATTGCCATCGAAAAGGCCGGTCGGTATTGACGAAAACACCGTTCAGCATTGCAAGGCAAGTATTCTGCAGTAAGAAAGTGTTACAGGTAGGAAAAACATTGGTCACATAGACTTCCTAACCTCGTGTTCGGCGAGGCTGCCCACAGACTTGAACCATTTCCCACAGAATTGACAAAAATGCCGCTGACCGGTCATATGCATTTTTGTGTGTAAAGCTAGCGTGCTGGCACGACCGAAGCTTTTCGAGCACACACCGCATCGAAATGGTCGTGGAACTGCAAACGAATACTTTCACAACAACAACAGAGGTATACGACAATAGATCAACAAAAACAATCCGACGATAAAGTCGTGGAATGCATCAGTGATTCGTCGGTCAACTAGGATAGAACGAGTGGTGGGAGATAACTTCACGTTTCCTTTCTTAAGTGCTTATCATTGCAAGCTTGAGGATGCAGAGATAATGATTAAGTAAGAATGGTTACAATACAATCACACAAGAAGAATTTCAAGTGAATGAGGGGCATGAATGCAACGAATGGGCCAGCTATAAGAAACAATTCGCCAAAAATCATCAATCATCTCTTATAATCTGTTGCGTTACTACCCCAGCCCGGTTTAAGATCAGGATAGTGAAACAGCAAAAAAACCGCTCTTATCCATACGGTCGTTGTTCAAGTTCACTGCAGTCTACCTTAAATATTGCCCCAGGTTGCTCTGACAAGGAAAGGTTCCCAACTCATGGTGAGCTTTTGCGATGCTATTAGGTTGTAACGAAATAAATGGCACTGAACCACTGTAAATTTAAACAGTTAAAATCTCGGCTTGTAGGCAAGTTTATTAATCGAAATAAAATCCTTCTGATTCTACACATCTTTACCAATGTGACACAAGCTTTTTTATCCCAGTAGCGTAAAAATCAGAAGTTCTGGAATTGACGAAATCTTCGAAGGCACTTTCGGCATCCTGTTGGTATTTGACTATTTTCCCTACCAAGAAGTCACCAAGATGCTTGAAGAAATGGTAGTCTGTCGGGGAGAGGTCGGGAGAAAACGGAGGATGTGGTAGAGTTTCAATGCTCAGCTCATTCAATTTCTGCAACGTCATTCGCGCTACATGGCGGCGAGCATTGTCGTGCAGAAGGAGAACTCGCCTTCGGTTTACCAGGCCGGCCGGATATCCTTCAACTTTTTCATCATTTCTTCAATTTCAATGCAGTACTTCTCTGCCGTGATGGATTCACCGGGAGGGAGGAAGCTGTGGTGAATAATTCCCAGCGAACACCACCATACTGTCACCATTACTTTCTTTTGGTGCAATTCCGGCTTCGCAAAAACCTTGGGGCTCTCATCGCTGTCCACCCACTGCGCCGATCGTCGCCTGTTGTCGTACATTATCCATTTCTCGTCACAGGTTACGATGCGATCAAGGAATGGGTCCGTTTCGTTTCGTAGAAGCAGTGCGGACGAGATCTCATATCGTCGGTTTCTTTGCTCCTCAGACAGCTCGTGAGGCACCCATCTTTTCAGCTTTTTGGTCTTTCCAATTTCCTTCAGATGCCGGGCAGCTGTGTTGTGACTGACGCCAAGAACCTTCGCTATCTCCCTGGTACCTTTGTGTGGATCCTCCTCTACCACATCTCTCAGCTTGTCCTCATCAACATCACTATGCCTCTCACGACCTTCATGTTCTTCCAAGCTCTCATCTCCATTCCGGAACTTCTGATACCAACGATACGCCGTCCGAATTGTGGAACATCCTTGACCGAATGCGGCGTTGATCTTCTCGTCCGCCTCCTTAGCTGTAGTGCCCAGCTTGAATTCATACAAGTAAATGCCTCGGATTACCCTTTTGTCCATCTGCAAAAGTCAATAAAACTCTAAAGTTTTCCCACATTTACATAGAAAATTTGGTAATCACCGCTAGAGCAAAGTTTGCGCTTCTAAATTATATGCCACATGTCACGGTTTGTTCTTGATCAAACGCGTAAAGACGCGCCAAAAAATGGCGCGAGCCAGTGCCATTTAATTCGTTACAACCTAATATTTTGGTAGGATGCAAGGCATTGCGTGTGGAGTCCAGAACTACAGTCAGTTTTTGCTCTACGCTTCTTTAAAGACCTGAAAAGGAGGCCTGAACGCGTGTGCGCAACTACCATCAACCCCAAAAACACCTCACAAGACGTGCCTCGGCAGCGCAGTTGGTAGGAGTGCCGCCTCATAGAAGCACACCGGCGGGGTTTTCAGTTCGACTCCGAGTGCCTCCCTCGTTTCTGCATGTATTAGTTTGTTGTTATTACACTTTCTTATGCTCACAGGAGTCAATTTTAGACCACCAATGCTTACAACAAACCAAGGCTCACTATTTGCGCTTCATATGTGCTAGTTTTTCAACAATGCGTATCTGCACCACCACCATATCATACCGTATCACCAACGATACCGTAACCGCACACAAATACGTTCATCTTACGGTTGAATATTATGAAACCGGGCCATATCGGTACGGGGGCAGACATAACTCCAACGCCGCGCGAACCCCTCTGGCGTCGCGCACGGTGCGCGACGAAATTGGACCAGTTGTCGCGGTCCGATGCTTCCCACGGCTAGAATCGCTTCCCATAGGGACATGCGACACGCCTTCGCCTTATTTTATCGTTTCTTGGAGACGATATATGAATGTGGTCTCAACAGGACGATCAGCGACAGTTTATACAGAAATCCTGGTCATGTGGATGGTTTCTAGCGTCAGTATTTGCCATCTACAACTTTTTCGGTCAATTTTTACCCGTGATTATGCATGTACTACGGAAAAAGGTCACTATCACCCATTCTCGGATAAATTGTCCTACTGCAGACTGTTTCCTACCACATTCTGTGGGATCTTAAGTTCCTTGCTAGAAATGTGATCTGGGAGCTTAAACACTGAGAACATTTTGTGCTACGCGGCTAACCATGCGTCACCGAGCGCACGTCCGCGTTTCCAAGCCGCGACGTCGCACGCGGCTAGCGCGCGACGTCGCGTTGGAGTTAGGTCCTGGAGCCATATCGGTAATGTCGTTCTCACCTAAACGTGTTGTTGGCCCACTACTTTCCACCTTTACACCGGATTTCTCTTCTCCGACAAGGAGAGAGATTGTGGTTGCGGATGCCATATAAGGACTCTTCCTGGACGCCATTTATGGAGATGTCGACTGTCAGGAAGAACCGGCTGCGCCACCGAGACACATTTCGTTGGGTGTCGTAGGGGTTGAAAATAGTTGCGCACACGCTTTCAGACCTCCTTTTCAGGTCTTTAAAGAAGCGTTCAGCAAAAACTGACTGTGGTTCTGGACTCCACTCACAGGGCCCTACATCCTGCCATTATAGCACCACAAAAGCTCACCATGAGCTGGGAACCTTTCCTTGTGAGGCCTAGGCTAATAAAGTGCCGTTAAAACAGCGCTTCAGAGAGAAGCTGTCCAGCCCTTTCTAAAGCCCAAACACAACCGATGACGTCCAGAAGTGAGATGTTCTCTGGACTACCGAATATTCTCAAATATACCAACTGGAATGTAGTAGGCCCAGAGCAGAAAGAAAAGTCTACGAGTTTAAAAGGTTGGAAACGAAATTAAATCGTTCATAGTTTCTCTGAAAATGTAATTCTCAAACCGACATTTTCGCTAGAATGAGCTACTGGCACCTATCTTCTTCTTCTTTAGCGTCTGTCCCGCTTAGTAGCGGGGTCCGCTGTTCTGCTGTCATGACGCCACCTCTCCCGATTCAGCGCTAGATCAGGGTGGACACCAGTAACCTTCAAGTCCATATGTAACGTGTCAGACCAGCGCTGCTTCGGACGCCCTCTAGGCCGTTTTCCTACCACCTCGAACTTAAGGCCTATATTGCGGACGCTATCTTCCTTTCCACGCAGAACGTGGCCGTACCATCGTAAGCGAGCTTCGCGCATCTTGTCCGCTATCAGCGCGACACCGAACTTCTGCCGAATAGCTTCGTTTCGGATGCGGTCCATGCGCGTGACTCCAGCCGTCCAGCGCAGCATCTTCGTCTCCATGATGCTGAGGCGCGTTTCAACCTCCTTGGTCGCAGGCCAACATTCAGCACCGTACATCGCTACCGGCCGGACAACTGTTCTATATGTTTTTGACTTCAAGCGCTCTGGTATCTTCCTATCGCAGAGCACGCCAGTCAACGAGCGCCACTTGGACCAAGCTGTACTCACGCGTGAGTTCACTTCAGTCATCAGATTGCCATCAGATGCTACTGCTGATCCCAAGTACTTAAAAACCGAAGTGCGTGGGAGCTCGATGCCGTTAACCTTGATGGAGCTGGACTCAGTAACGTCTGTCGTTAGATATTCGGTCTTCTTCACGTTCAATCTGAGTCCAAATCGCTCCAAGCGATCACACCAAACTTGCACCTCTCGCTCCAGTTCATCTTTATCTTCGCAAGCGAGCATTACGTCATCAGCATAAAGCAGTGTCCAGGGGACAGGCTTCTGAAGATCTCGTGTAATGGCGTCCATCACGACAACAAAAAGGAGTGGGGAAAGCGCAGAACCCTGGTGTACCCCGACAGAGATGGGGAACTCCATCGAGGTTCCGGCTGCAGCTTGAACTCTACTCTTTGGGCAAGAGTAGAGGATTCGCACCCACTCTATGAGCTCTTCAGGAACTCCATGTCGTCGCAGGGCGTACCATATCACTTCACGCGGTACGCGGTCAAAGGCCTTCTCCAAGTCGAGGAAGGCGATATGCACTGGCTTCTGTTTCTCGCGATGCTTTTCTATCAGGAGGCGGGCGGCGTGTATGGCATCAACAGTGCCACAGCCAGCCACGAAGCCGCACTGATTGCTGGAAAGCTGGACGATGTCACGAATTCGTCCGTCGACAATTCGCTCAAAGATCTTCATGCTGTGCGAGAGCAAGCGAATCGGACGGTAGTTGGAGCAGTCTGCAGGACTGCCCTTCTTCTTCCAAATCGGAATCGTCGTACTTTGGCTCCAACAGTCAGGTACTTTCTTTTCTGCTACAACCTGATTAAAGAACTTCGCCAACCACTCAGCCGGATACCAAAACTTTGACTTCCACAGGTCAGCCGCCACGTCGTCGGGCCCGGTCGCTTTGCCTGGCCTCATCTTCTTCAAAGCCGCTTCAATCTCCTCCACGGTGATCATTTGAACGGGGCCGTCGGTTGGAGCCGTTGAAGGGATGGCTGGATGAGGAAATTCTACCGTAGAAATTTCCTCAAAGTAATCGCGCCATCGCTTCAATGCTTTCTTGCGGTCCATAAGAAGATGGCTGTTCTCATCATTGATGCCGAAAAACTTTTCAATGTCCTCGGTCTGCCGATGGCGATTCTTAGCAAGCCGGTACAGATACCGCTCGCCATCGCGTGACTCGAGTTTCTCGTTGACATCTGCATAATGAGTGGCTTTTGCAACAGCCACGGCCTTCTTTGCAGCTTTCCTCGCTTCTTGGTACTTCCGCCAGTTATCGGCTGTCTTTTCGCTGAGAAACACGTGATAGAGCGACTTCTTCTCTCGCACTTTTGCTTTCACGTCGTTTGTCCACAGCCATGTCTGCTTGTTGACCTTCCGTCGCCCAGGCTTCGTAATGCCAAGTTCCGACTGTGCAGCTTGACGAATCGCGTCGGTCGTTTTCTTCCAAGTTTCGTCGACAGTCGTGACTGTCGGTAACCGCACGCGAGAAATCACAGCTGCTTCCTTCTCTCTCATTCGCCACCACTTTATTCTTGGTGCACCGCATCGCTCGACCTGCTTCAGCCTCGGAGGGGCGATCTCCAAAGTACAGATCAGCGGTCGATGCTGTGGGGCGACCGTCTCATACGGCACGACCTTCGCGTCTGTGACAAGACTCCGGTCACGATCCTTAACAAGCACAAAGTCTATCTGAGACTTGGAGCTCCCACTATAATATGAGATGAGGTGGGAGTCGCGTTTTCGGAAGACGGTGTTCACTATGGTGAGGTTATGCGATTCCGCATAATCAAGAATACGCTCACCATCGGTGTTACGTGACCCGTACCCGAAACCATCATGACAGCTGTAACCGTCCTTCGTAGCACCTACGTGCCCATTAAGGTCACCAGCGACTATGATGACATCTTTCGACGGTATCTCTGCTGTCTTCTCATCAAGTAGGCTCCAAAACTCATCCTTGGCTTGCTCTGAGCAGCCGGTCTGCGGAGCATACGCAGAGAAGAAGTGATAGAGTCGCTCCTTAGCGGCGACAACGATCTTCATTAACCGATCGTCAAAGCGTCCGACGCTTACAATCGAGTCACGAAATCGTTCGGAGACGATTACACCGACACCACTGGTGGTCCTGGGACTTCCACATAGAACGGCCTTGAAGCCACGTCCTATGTCCCTTGACTTGCGGCAGGACCACCTCGTCTCCTGCACCGCACAGAAATCAACTCTTCTACGCTCCAGTGCTTCAACCAACTCGCACGAGCGGCCCGTCAACGTACCCACATTCAGCGTTGCCACGCGGGTCCTGCTTACGTTACGGGATTTTCGGACTAGCTCAGTTGCCCCCCTATGCCGTCCTCGCATCAGGGACCCTCGCATACTTCTCACACTCGCCGGGCTTTGCGAGTGCGCGTCGGCTCCCGCGGACGCCGTAGCACTATCTCGAAATACTTGAACTGTCATACACCATGTGATGTGACATGGGTCTTCGTAGGCCGGCCTGTCACAAGGGCCTGTCGCCTGCATTCGAGTGTCCGTGCTTAGCTTACCTCACCAAACGAGCAGTTTCCAGTGGCACCACGAGGAGGAACGGACATCGCCACCAAGCTACTGGCACCTATATCCAAATCAATTTAATTCAGTTCATTTATGCATTCAACGATGCGCTTATAGTCACAACATGTAAAGGCGAGCTGTGTAATTAAACTCGATAAAACAGGAAATCTATAAAAAGAAAGTAATTGGGTGTAAATAAGAGGAACAAAACGAAGAACAAACAAACAAAGAAAAATTTAAGATGGGATCGGACTTTAAGATACTAACAAGGATAAGTCACCTGAGTGGTAGCGCATATGCAACGCCAAGCTCACTTTCGTCGAGAACACTGCACCGCAGGTGTCACAGCGTAGCTCTTTTGAAGAGTTGTGATAAACCTGAAGTGTGCATAGGTAGGAAATAGCAAAGGATGGCGACAAACGGATGATCTATAAGCAATTTCACTTACTGATATATGGGTTTCACAAGCAACTTTTGTGTGAAGTACCTTCCCGCAGAAGGGACAAGGGTGAAACTTCACTGAAAGAAAGGCTGTTTATGTGGGCTGCGACTCAAAATCAAAACGAGAGGAGTCTCCGAAATTTCACAACAGCATACCTTCAGGATAAGATTGTTGTGCTCGAGTTTTGACTATCTTGAAGTGGAGGATGTTCTCGCCAATCATTAAGGTGAATCGATCGAGAGGTTCACGCCGACTGGTTCCTGCCGAGCTCTATCAAGGGGCAGTGACATTGAGTAAAAATTTGCGTCACAAAGAACCGCTATTTACCTGCGCTTCATCCTGTGGAGGATCACTGCTGAGTATGCCACTGTCTGCAACAGTTTTATATTATTAACACCGTTTGTGGATTTAAACTAACAAAGGGAAAGGATTCTCACCACTAAGACTCGAGTTTGGAGAATCTTCAAAGAGAGGTTGACATGGAAACGTGGCCTCTTTTTGAAAACCGTGAGGTGTCCTGAAATTGAGATTCGCAGCGGAATGTGTATTTCTTTGATATTAAAGTATCAGCGGTCGTAGGTGGTGAATAGAATACAATGTATGAAGCGTATTACATAAACTGTTAAGTATAAACAACATTAACTATTCCAAACCGTTCTTATACCAACTGACGGAGCTATGAAGTGGACGTGGACCACACAGGTAGTAAAGAGCTGGGTGTTTTGGTAACTCGTCCATTCAATCGCTTATCATCACAAAGGCTCAGAAGTCAGTTCAATCACTTTCCTTCAATTTCAAACCTATTCACAAGTTAACTCGAAAATGGGTCAGGAGAACTATGAAATTAGTTAAGTTCCTGACAGTGAAACAAGCCACCAATAACTATAAATGGCATAAAGACAGGGAATTAGTGACGATAAGAAATTGATTAAAAAGAGCAGAATAGTCGACCATGCTTGACTGTTACAAAATCTCGGCATGGTGATGTAAAATGGTTCCAACCTAAACAAGGCGAACTCCTAGATGTCAGTTAGTTATTTGGTTAACGTTTCAGCTTTTCGCCATCGTCAGGACCTGGAAAGAAAAGGCGAAAGCGTGAAAAGTAGCTCCAAGAGGCCACTTCTTACTCAGTAGCTATACACGCACTTCAGAAGACATGCTGTTTACCTACGCCAGAAGTGGTACAGTATGGCTCAGCGGAAGACCATGGCAAAACAGCGCAGTATCAAGATTGAAATCCCGTTCAATAGAGCATGTCATTCGTGAAGCATTGCAAGGTGATCCTCACAGCCAAAGCCACCTAACGCCGGTAAATGTGAACCAACTGACTAGAATGTCTTCTCGTACGCAGTACAGAAACTACCATGTTGCAGAGACCCTTATCACCTTCTCTGTCTGTATAGCCGCAAGTTCCCTTTTTCTACAGGATAAAATGCGAGTAGTGCTGTAAATGCTTCCGACTTTTCTAGGTTCCGAAGAGAGAAGTCGCCGAAACATCAGTCCCGATGAAAGTCGCTAACAATCCTGATCGGCAGCACAAATGACCACATCGATAACCAAATATAGAGACTTTTCAAAAGTCAGTAAGCACATTTACTAAATGCAATGGAAAAACAAAAATATATGCAGAGACCACATAAGCTGAGACGAAAAACGCGTCACGTGATACAGTGGCAGTAGTACAGGGTGCGCCAAAATTATGGCGACAGCACATGCGTAAACAATTTGACCTTTTACTCGGAGCGTCCGCTTTTTTTCGTGCTCTTATTGTTTTTATTGAGTGAATTAGTTTATGCTTATCCCAGTCAAATATAACAATGAATGGTTTTTCAAGATAGTGAAACGTTCGTGCCACCGTTCCTAAATCATTGAGCTTTACCGTCAAGGCTTCTCGGCACGCTACATTCACCACCATCTTGAAGTTCATCAAAGTATTATTAACAGGTCCATCAGACGCTAAGAAGACCTGGAAACCGAGGATGATAGATCCGGGCGGGAAAGACTCGTATCTGTAACAACTACGGACAATATTAGGAAGGTACGTGAACGAATTCACAGGAAGCCGACTCGCTCGGTCCGCCGGTTGTCGGGAAAGATGGACATCATGGAGACGTCGTTGAGAAGAATCTTTTGTAAGCTGGGTCTTAAGGCCTATAAAAAGACCACGTGCACCCTCCTGCACCTTTCAACAGGACGGAGTTCCAGCTCACAGAGCAAGAATGCTGCAAGACTGGTGCAAAGGCAACTTTCCGCACTTCATCAGCTTCCACGAGTGGCCAGCCAACTCTCGATGAATTACACGGTCTGGCCAGCTCTGGAAGCCAAAGCCTGCGGTAAACCTCAGCGCCCCGTAGATCCTTTGAAGGAAGGCGTGGGATGAGCTCAACGCGCCTTACTTGCGTGCCGCCGTCGATGCCTTCCCGAAGCGCCTCAGAGTCTGTATCGACGCCGATGGAGATATCTTCGAATCTCAATGTTGCGTATAGTTTACAATAGACCGATAAACATTATCACATCGTTGGTTTCTCGAAAGTACTGTATTTTCTCTTTCGGCGAATTGTATACCTTGTCGCCAGAATTTTGGCGCACCCTGTAATCTGGCCAGTAACGTTCTAGATTTGAAAACTCAGATAGAAGTCTGCAGAGATAAAGAAAGGGAGAGGCTCATTGGTGATGGTCAGTTATTCGTTCTCTCCAATCCGGATTGTTTGCTTTCCAGCAACCCCAAAACAGCCCTGACCTAGCAGAATAAAACGAATGACGTCTTGCCTTGGTTGAAGCAAAAACATCAGTACTCCATGTGACTTTACGTCTGACCCCTACTGAATTAACCAAAAACTACACAATAATTAAACATAGTGAAAGCCTATCTCTTCAATAAACGTCAACTCTTCCGTCAATGTCGTTCTACAATTACGGCGCATTTGTATACATCTATAATGTTCTCATTTTAAAAGTTTTGCCCAAATCCTCTGAATGTTATGAAGTAGATGGGAGGCAAGTCAAACTTAAACTTGCGCCAAAGTCTGCCGTTGTCTGCGGTAGTCACCGCTGGGTAAAATACGAGCGAATGTTGAAAACGTGCACGGGAAACTAGCGTAGTGTATGATAAGATGGAAGTAAGCTCACCTGTAGCACTTCGACTCGACCATTTCTATAGCGCGCATTCCGTTAATGAACTGCCACGGTTGCTTTCCCGGTGGTGAAGGAGGCAGCCCTTCCCCTGCCAACTCGATAACACTTCCGACGGAACCTGCTCCACCATCTAAATCTTGTCCTGGATTAGGGTGGTGTGTAAGAGCTGGAACAAGCTGAGTAGAAAGCTTAGTCGTTTGCTAGAATGACGTTTCCTCACCTTCTATTATATTAGGGTGATTCATGTGTTCTTGCTATTTTTGATATTTTTCAATTTTTTGTATATTTTGACAAACTAACCTCGCATCGAAATATCGCCCATCTTTGTCGATGACTGTCTTCCATCGTTACAGCACGGAATGGATGTCGTGGCGAAAGAAATCCGGGGGTTTCGATTCGAAAAAGCGACGAAGGTCGGATTCGAGCGCAGCTCGATCGTCGTATCATTTTCCTTCCAGAAAGTGAGGTAGCGATCGGAACAAATGGTAGTCAGTTGGGACGAGGTGTGGTGAATATGGTTGGTGGGGAATCACTTCCCATCCTAATGCAGACCACCTTTGGGAACTGCTGACGGCTTCTCCTCTGCTGGAGTCCAAGCATGCCTTGCTGTATGTGACACATACCGTACCCACTTCTCTCTTCTGCAAAGAATGAGCCCAACCAGTGAGAACGGCGAGATCGGGATCAGTGGAAAAGGCATGCATCAGCTCGTGTGGCGTACTGGTCAGGTATCAGGTTCGATCTTTGGCAAATTTTCGAATCGAAACCCCCGGATTTCTATTGCAACGTATTCATTCCCTGCCTTACGATGGAGGACAGTCATCACAAAAATAGGCGATATTTCGATGAGTAAGTTTAGTTTGACCAAAATATACAAACACTTGAAAAGTATATCAAAAAATCGGGAGAACATATGAATCACCCTAATATAGTGCATATGTTGTTTTAAATAGATTAAAAAGGTTCTTTCCATGATGAGCTCACAGCGCCGCCAGAAGATGGTAACTACGATTACGCAGGCTCCTCGTCGACGAGCAATTCCCGAGTTCTTCCCCTTGCGCTGTTAAGAGCATCTAGCAAATGGCGGTCTTCGGGTAAGAACTTACAACACGTGATCCCCTCTGAGATCAGGTTATGTGTTTCCCTCGCATAGTGGCTTATTTTTAACTCTACAAACGTTAAAGAGCGGAAGGTTGTAGGTGATCTCCAAACACAGACAATTTTTAAGACATGCAGAAGCTAACATAAATGGTATGACTATGAGGTAACAAGCTGGCTAGGCCTGCACGACCTCTCAGGTCACTTCATAGAGAGGCTAGCTTAGTTCATACGCTCCGGCTGACACAAAATTATGCGATGTGAAGCGAAATAAAGTACTTAGCCTTAGCGGGCTGGTGGCTTCTTCGCACCGGCTAGGCATCTTAAAACGGGTAAGTTAGGACATCCAGACCTCGGAGTTCCTTCACTTGTCTAGCTATGTGCTCTCCTCCACTTGAGCGGACGAAAGCACATAAACCGTACTGTGTGATGCTAATTGCCTAAAATGACTTGGAGAAGGAGGACTACACTCTGTTTACGTGACAGCGGCGTGAAAACTAATGGAGACTATTGTACAAAGACAAAACACACTAAATTGGCATATATCGGCATCGGTATCGGCTTTCCCTCCCGTAACACCCCCGTCCCCACTCCATTACTAACTAACAGTAATGTTGTAACATCACCAATATGCTTACCAGTCTCTTCAAAGATCTCGAAGCCCTCGTCATTGAAAAGGACCGAACCGCCAAATGAGCACAATGACGTCGCCGGCTCCGACGTCTCTCCCGCTTCCATACCTGCAACAGATTGATGTATTCACAGGTACTTGCACTTCTCGGACGCACAACGGGGAGTGGGGAGCAACTAGAACTAGCCGAAGCAACGGAACTAAGGCCGGAATCTGATGAAACAGCCAAAAATCGTAAGCAAGCAATCTCACACATCCTAACACACGTAGTTCTTGATGTCTATGGAACGAGGACACGTCGGGGAAGGAGTGTTTTCGGATTTATCCTAGTCAGGGTGGCTTAAAGTCGAGGTAAGGTATGAAGATGCAAAGCACCATGAGTACTCACCCACTAGGACAGAATAAATCCATGTACTCTCACGCACAACATTTATAATTTCACGTGGAAGTCAACTGAGATGTATTTACGCAATCGGAGCTAAGTCGCTCCGGAGTGTCGTCTAAAAATGATTTCACAAATTCCGCACAATTCCATGTTCTGATCTATACCCTTGTACTAAACATGAAAGCACCGTAGCTTAGAGGGACATAGGCTGAATTATGGAAATCAACCAGAATTTGTTGCCACCGTAACCTTGAGTTCGATTGGCGCGCGTCCAGCCCTTTAAATCCTCGCAATATCAGCACCGTTGCCGGAGAACTGGTCCGCTTGGCAAAGTGCCGAGGCGGCGCGCGGTTTTCCGTCGTGTCGTCTCGTGCACTCCACGCCTCCCTGTTCGCCACACCCCGGAGTCTCTTCCCTAGCCCAATCTGGAGAATCACTCCGCTCATCTGACTCTCGCCGCTCGCGCGTGACGGAACTTTTCAGGGACCAGTTCACATGAAATCTATCAGCACACCGTCCATGGTGGACTATTATGGTAGAGCTATCGTCAACAGCGACGATGGCTCCGCGGGGCGGTCTTTATGTACGAATGGTCGCCGCGCCCGCGACGACGACTGTCGCGTCCGCGATGAGCTCCGCAGCGGTCGTGGAAGCTGTGCCTCATGACTTGCTGCAGACGCTAGGTTTGAGTTGTTGATATCCCTTTCTGCTGTTGCAGGCACTGGAGGAAAACATGCTCTGGTTCAGAAATTGAGTTCGAGTTATAAAACTAAGCAACGTTCTAATGCTTAATTTTATATGATGCTTCTTCAGGAAAAGCTGAAAATATGACACACTATCGCAGTGAAACTGACTTTGTATACACTTTCTAACACTTGATGTGCAAGTTTTGATGCAGGTCTAGATACCACTGGCCGCTGAAGTCACCCAATTGCGACGTCTTCTGCCGCGCTCGCCGCGTCCGCGGGGACCATTCGTACATAATGTCCCGCAGCCGATGGCTCCTTATCATCACAAGATTATAAACGGCGGATATCAGGGCCGCATGTCCGTCTACCCGAATCTCCCCCACTGGGGAGGTCGCAGTTACTCGGCACCAGCGGCTGCCGCGCCACGACGTCGCTGCGTCGCGTTGCGGCGTCAGGTTTGCCGCACAGCAAATTCCCTGCGAACAGCACTGTCGCTGTAGAGCCTACAGTCTGCCACAATGGCAATAATTCGACTCAACGACAACAGTTGATTTCGGTTGCGAACTAACGGTCCTAGAAGGAAAGGATAATAGGTCGCTAAGGAACTCCCAGAGATGCGTATCAGCAGATGCCGATTGCCGACATAAAGATGTATATTATGTATCTGAAACGAATATTGGCCAAACTAGTTACGCATTTCACTTGCGTGGGCTATTGTGATGCCAATTCTGATGGGTACTAAGCTCATTCTTGCGATGGTCAGTGTTGGGGTGGCCTCAAGAACATAGGGGAGTTGGAAGAATGAAGACGGAGGAGAAGAAGATCGAGGGATAAGGAAGATAAAACAGAAGACGACCGGAACCCTATTTAAACCCCTGACGAGTATGAATAAAGATTCTACCCGTCAATTGTGTTCACCTGATCAACTGTCAGCCGACTGAAGAATCAGTGTTTTTGCTTCCGCGGCGAGTTTGGTACCAAACCACCGTTTCCGGAGCAATGGAGGAGCAGGCTTACCTGTGTGGATCCCAAATTTTGAATCACACTGGGATGTAATTCGTGCGATAGCCGGCGCCTCCTTCCACCTCGCTACATGCGGTTTTTATTCCAGGGATGTTCGGTATGTTTAGTAATAGCTCGGGCGGTTCACCCTCGCGAGCAGCGTGACACTTCAGTGGTAATAATAGCTTATCCGGGAATGACATCATGACAGGAAGCGATCGGGCCCAGAGGTGACGTCGGCGAGGCAGGCTTGGAGATCGGCGATGGCGGCGACGGTCGATGACGATGGCGAGACGGGCGCTCGGGCTGGCGGGCTCCTCGGAGGCGACGTCGGTGGCGATCCGTCGGAGTCGGGCGGTGGCTGAGGATGGCGACGGTGACGTGGTCGAGGGCGAGCGGGAACCGACGAACTGTTGAACTGAGAGACCTGGACGGCGGCGGCGGTGGCCTTAAATAGTCTTCGTCAGTGCCAATGGCCAGATCGTGTTGGTCACCCCAGGTCATGTGGCAGGGAGATACGGTTCTGGCATTTCCGGATTTTCCAAACCCTTACAGTTGTCGGCCCTTTGGACATTCGAATTGCACATCCTATCTCCAAATATTACTGTTACCTGGTGCACCCTTCCCTCTTTAATACAAATATAGGTGTTCACACTGATTCCTGTCTCATCCACTGACGGTTTTTCGAGTGTTCGACGGCTGTCTATGTTTAACACGTATGAGCAAACTCGGTAGAACGTTTCAAAAAGATAATCAGCTGATGGGCTCAAATTCCTTTATTTTCTTAATTCTTCTGCAACTACTTCCTCAACACAATACACTTCCAACATAGCTGGAGCTCTGCTGGACTGTCATTTCGTCCTTAGCTTTCAACATCCACTTCGGCCAGCCAGAAAATGCAGCCGCACCAGGACTGGCTCATCGTAACCTTAGGCGTCGAGTGAGATGTCTTTTGTGCAATCGCAGAACAAGGCTAGCGAACGGACTCCTGGGTGTGTGTCATACAGGCTGCTCGTATGGAAACTGCTTTCGTCGCTCAGGGGGAGTCTGCAGCTGCGTTCCGCGCTCTTGGAGCGACGAAACGCATACGGCTTGAAAAATGCGCAAAAAACACTCAATGTTGTTAGACGTCGAAACCTTTGAAATCTCAGATAGCCAGTTGAAATGCAAGAATGCTACGACACTGGAGGACGGAACCGCCGACATCCTTCGCATGAAGCAACCCCACCACCCGCTGCACCAAGACCCGCTTGGCGAAAGTGTCGCGGCGCGGGGAGCCTCTTCCGCCGACGCATCGGTGGAGGCGGACGATGACTCCCCACGCCGTGAGCTGGAGCATGCCGGATCCGCCGCTCGCCTCTCTTGCTCGCCCATGGGCCACGCGGTTACCCTCTGCGGGGGCCCTGTGCGGATCCTAAATTGCCGCGACGCTTTAAGGACTTTGACATCATTCACCTCATCACGGCTGTATGCCACGCTGCAGTGTTAAGACTGCATTGATCGGATTCAGACCCCGGCAGGGGCGTCCCCCAACCGGCCGGGTACGGCTCCCGAACTACGCTGGTCTACCAGAGCAGATATCGATTAGACAAGGATTGGATCTCATACCGTTTCTTTTCACCGACGAACACAATATTGATTATGTTTTTTTATGGATAAGAAAGCATATGGTTTAAGGCACAACAACACACTGCAGAACACCTACGGGTTAAGACAGGCCGCCCCCCCCCCCCCTATCCTACCGAGGGTACCGAAACCAAAGCCCGCGGACCTTGGCCCGCTCTGCCTCCGTGGCGTGTGCCAAGTCGGAGGCGCCGGAGCGGGCCAGAGGGTCCGCGTTACCTGCCTGGTCGAGGATGACAATGAAGATGGCGGCATTGACGATGACGGCGAGGCGAACCACGAAGTGGACCGGAGGCGATGGCGACGGGCTAAGGCTAAGCCGATTGCCGACAGCGGCGACGACGGACGTGGCCGTCCCCAGGCCTGTGGACGGCGGGTGGACTCGGTTGTCCACTCGTCTGCTCCTAGCGGCCGCACCGACGTAGACTACCTGCCCGAGGGCCGAGGAACCGTCGTCTGCGTCTCTGGCTGGTTCCAGAACCTTCCGAGGTGCGCGAACGTGCTGGCTGGTGTGTTGATCCTGTTGGTCAAGGCGTTGACCACGGCGGCGGCATACGGTAGCGCACGACGGCAGTGGCTTGTCGTACGCAAGTCACGACAGAGAGGGTCATCGCGGGCTTACAAGAGGTCGATCGAATGTCAACGTGGACGCCGACACGATCTGTGATCTAAGAGGGCGCAGACAGCAAAAGTCTCAAGTCTCGGCGCGACCCGCACTGCGGTTACGGTGAGCCGGTCCTGATATCCGCCTTTTATAATTGTGTCCCCCCTTATCTGCGCCCCGTCCTCTTGTTGGGAGGTCCTCATCGACCGCCATGCAACCACTCGTCATGTATCATTCGCCCAATAAAGACGTCTTGCCTCCGCATTTCTTTACTCAGTACAGTACAGAGTATCCTAGGGAAAGCAGCTGGCTAGCGAGAATCCGCTATGGACAGCGTGAGTGCGCCACAGGAGCGCAGCAGACGCGCTCCAATCCGACAGGATTACGGAGGAAGCAAATTCTTGTCGATTTTTGTAATTCAGGGGGTATTTATTTATTTATCACTACATGGATAACCATGCACAATAAGAACAACAGATGTCATTATAAACACAAGTGAAAGTCATTGTAAACAGGAAAAAACAAAGCAAGCAACAAGAACAATATGAAAACTACTAAGCTGCATCCTGAAGATATCGGTCAAGAAGTTTTTTATATTGCCTTAATGAATTGGGTATGATGTGTTTTTTAGATAACTTCAAAAATTCAGAGCCAACACGACAAATGAAAAATTGAGACAGTATATTGCTTTTTGCTCTGGAAAATTGCATCTTCCACTGGCCAACCCTTGTGTTTGATGAAGAAAAGGTATAGAACTCCTGAAGTGGAGTACGAGAAAAACCGTTTAACATCTTATATATCGTAATTAAATTCATATCTTCTCCTTCGACGTTCAAGGGAATGTAGATTGAAGAATCTGTTTTGTGAAGCCGGTGGAGGAATGGTGTTGTAATCATAGCCATGTTCTCGTATCCAAAGCTTTCTTGTGAAGCTGTTTTGCACAGATTCCAACCTCGCAATTTCTCGCTTATATTTTGGATTGAAAATTGTGGTGCCATATTCTAGAATAGGTCTAACATAGGCAGGTAAAAGATGTTGTATTGAATTTGTTCGCAAACATTTGAAGAGGCTGTTCACAATTCGTTCAGCTTTTTTGGATATTATTTCAATATGTTCCTTGAACGAAAGTTGAGTGTCCAACATAAAGCCCAAATCACGCAGGGAAGCTGTACTACTAATTTGCATCTCGTCAAGGTAGTAAGGATATCTACCTACCTGCTGTCCTAGATGAAGTATTAGGTTGTCCCATAAGTCCCCGCCGTTTTTTTCAACGATTCATTGCAGATTCCGCCGGCAGTCTCTTGCTAGCGCTATACAGTTTTTGAAAGAGAGTGATTCGCTCTATCAGAACATGTATTGCATTTCTTTTTTCATCATGAATTTTATCAATTTTTAGGACGTTGAAGTGAAAAGTGAAAAAGTGAAAAAGTAGCCATTTGCGCACTTGTTCTCTCCGCTTAGGTTTGTAATTTTTTGCGCAGTTTTTTATAGCACTTGGAGGACAATGTTCTGTACTACAAGAATATGTGTTGGTCCTATTTTCTCACTTGCCCTTTATTGATTTTTAGTTCATCAAATGGGGAATTCCGACTTTTCCGTCCGAATTTTTACCAAAACTCAAACTTCTGTGGTTGGACTTTTTTGCTTGGTGTCATATGTCGTTTGGAAGAGGATGTCTTGCTCAGTAAGAATTTGTGTCGCGTTTATTGGCTCACGCTGATTTCTGTCGAATATCAACAACTGAAGAAGGAGAAGGAGTTGTTGGTGAAGACGATTTTTCTCTTTTTGGCATTTTGTTGATATTCAAAAGAAATCAATAAACGCGACACATATTCTTATAGAGCAAGACATTCTCTTTCGAATGACATATAAAAAAAAGTGTTAGCAAGTGCTTGTTGTTCGTTATACTGCGATTTTTCGCCGGATAACGAACAACAAAATGTGACAAGCTCGTGATTACTTAGTAGGAATATAAGGACATTTTTTTTTTAAAAATCGTCTTGTGTTTTTTTCACTGGCAGTCGAGATACGCTTGCAATGCCAGGCCTTCTCCCATTGTCAGAGTTCTCAATGCAAGTATTAGAGTAAACTATCTAACTGCTCATAGAGCGTTTTGAAATGTTGAACACTGCTTTGCTCATTTCTACTTGTGGGGCTTCCACCAAAATTCCGTCTAGCGTAATGTTCGATCTCGAATAACCAGTCGATCAGTGGAGAAAAGGACAAGCGTCCATACGAATCACTTCATTTTAAAGATGTGCCAAATACTCCGCATCTACACGACCTTTTAGCGCTTTTTGAAGCTATCATTGGCACTAGCAGCAATTTACAATTTACCCTTTCCAAAGCAATATTAGGGGGGGGGGCAAAAGTAATGAGACACCCCATGCCGTGTCCATATATCTCGTGGCTGGAGTCTGGATTCGTACTTGTTGTATTTGTTTGTATGCTACTTACTGAAGCCCATCTGAAAAGTTACCACTTCCGCCCTTTCCAGAAGCATGCCAAAAACCCCAGCCTGTCTCGTGCCGAAACCCCAGTCTGACGAGTCGACCTGTGTCGCGCAAATCTCCCCAATTCCCAACCCCGAGCAGCCTGGGCTCAATATTCACGCAAGATGAGAAGTACGTCTTCTACCTTAACCCTACCAAGCAGCGAGTCTGGGTGAGGCCTGGTGAATTGTTACCGACCTTCGTTCGGCGAGATGTTCACGGCGAGAAGCATCTTTGGAGCTTTTGGGTCTGCGCTCATGGACCGGTTTACCGGAGGCTGTTTCCCAAGAGCACCGCGATGAACTCCAAGGCCATGGTGAACGAAATAGAGGAGATGGACCGGCGACTCGCTCTTATTCATTCGCAGCGCTTCAAGAAGGTTCTCCTCTTCGACAACGCCGCACCCCATCGGGAACAAGTAAGCACCGATAAGCTTGGCCAGCTGGGCTACGTTCACATGCCTCACCCACCGTATTCGCTGGACATCTCTCCATGCAACTACCGCTACTACTTGAGACTACAGGACTTCCTAGTGGGAAGGGACACAAGAACCCAAGCAGCCTTTGACAACCATATCGAGCAGTTGATCAACACCAGGCTCAAGCAGTTCTGGAAGGATGGGATCAGGAAGTTGGCTGAGAGATGGCAGCAAGGTCCTTGCCCTTAATGGCAAATACACTCCTCAGCATCGTTGAGTTGTAATTGAGTTATAAGGAGATAAAGACTTTTTTCATTTTGTCTCATTACTTTTGCCCCCCCCCCCTAATAGAGAGAGTTTTATTCGATCTGGGCAAGAATTAGTGTTAAATTTAATTGGAGAGTAACCAAAAAGCGACTCTTTTCAAGGACTGCCCCACCTAAGCCCAGAAAGTCCCGAGGGATCTAGTACCCATAGTAACTTCAATGCAGCTGAAAAACATGAATAAAGGATATAAGACGACGGTAGTGTCAGACGCGACACGGTATAAGACAACGGTAGTGCCAGACGCGACACGCATTCTACTCTTACGTGATATGCTGGAGGCACTTTCAATGCCTATTTGGCCAGTACTATGACTTGGTCAGCCGATGGACAATTTAATGCACTATCCTGCCCGAGCAAGTCTGGTATACATCCAGACCGAAAGGATGGAACGCTTGGTTGACCTGGAGGGGAAATCCGAACCAAGAACATTGAGTCGGAGAGCATGCGACAGGCGGCACTTCCGAATGCACTACCACGTGCCTTGAAGAAAAAACACCAACAAGAATGTTAAAGGTGGCTTATTTGACATGTGACATGGAAAGTTACAATTAGCGAACTACCATTGGAGAAAGAATGGTTTAAAGGTAGTTTTAATTTTTGTTGTTTGTTCGTTATTCGTTTTTCCGTTATCCGGCCATTTTTGGGCAAAATTATCCGTTATCCGTCATCCGGGTTTAAAAATTTTATTATCCGCTCATCCCTGATTCATATCGAAACTTCTATATACACATAACGAATGAGAAGAACACAAGCCTTACAAGTTAAGGCTGAGCCCCGCCAAGTCACCTACGGGTTTCCCCAAGAGCAGTCCTCAAGTCCTGCTCGGCTCCTACCCTGAAGCTTGCGCTTGCGAGGACGGTGGCCTGGCGTAACAATACGGTTATCTACGTCCTTTGCGATCCTGCGCTAATGTCGTGGTCTATCCGGAGCCCTGCGCGATAGTGAAGTCGACTTCCCGATGGAAGTGGAACTGCGCTGCTAACGACGACGAACCGGCCGCTGAAAGTGTCGGTGAGCGCGGCGAATCGACTGCTCATGATGACGATGGAGCAGGAGACCGACCACTCCCGACGGAGCGGAGTGGAGAGGCTGGTAGCTGCGCTCAGGAAGGCGTTTATACTGCGTCGCGGAGTGTGCACGACACTGTACGCTCTTCGCTTCGGGACCTGGGCGCCGCTGTGCCAGTTTGTCCTTGAAGAATCGTTTCAATAGTCATAATACTGGGTCCGGAAAAAAGCGAAGTGGTACCGACTAGGTGATGCGCAAGAGCAAATTACCTACTAACATACAAATAGAGTTAAACGAAGCGACGCCCAAGTTGGCCTAAGCTAACTGAAAAGGTCGCAACGGAACTACAACACACTTCTTGATAGCGGATGCTCAGAGGTTGGGTATTTCTAGGGTACGCGAGAGGGAATCTACGAGATAATCTAAACACACAAGGAGCACAAAAAGCACGTAAAAACACAGCATACGGGATCCTCGATGTTGACGTGACGGGGCCGCATTTGGCACTGCGGCTCGATCGTGACCATATAATGGAGGGACGGAACTGCTGTAGACGTTGAAATTGACTAGATGTGCGTAGTGGAGAGGTGTTGATGACGGACACCGAACGAGAAGAAGCAGGTAATTTCCTCTTGCAAGCGCGTTTTTTGCTTTTCGGGTGAGCGTCAGTTTTGCGCGAGGAGAGAATTTTACCTCGCCTTGTTAGTCAAAAGCAAGTACGAACATATACCCAGGGTCAAACAAAATGAATATGCGGTCTCCCAACCGCTTCCCCAAGGGAGCACAATATGTCGAAACGTAAGTGCGGAAGAAGTGCGGAACTGGGACGTCAGGTAAGTCGAACATCTAGAAATAGGGTATGGAACGAAGCTGCGCGGAAGTAGAGTAGTTGACTACGAGACAAAAGAAACTAGTATACTATACGAGAACAGTCTTTGAGTGTGTCATTGCGGCTTCGAGTCTGTCGTGGAACTCTTCCTCTGGAAAATCGACAATGACGAGGACGATGCGCTTAAAAGAGGGTGTGTAGTGATAGATGACCTTACAAGCTCCGTGTCTTGGAGCACATGTCTTGGAGCAAAGTGACTCGTCATGCAGTTCTTCATACTTAAAGCACCTGCTTCTGTTTGCGTGGATCATGAGTCTACGCTATAGATTTTTGACGCTTTCCCATTCCGAAGTGTAATGATTTTGTGGGCAAAAATATCAACGTTTTATGCCTGTTGCTAAGCTGATAAAATGCAGACTGGTTGGCGTAACTGTACGTACTTCTTAAGTGTTGGTGGCGCTGGTGTCCGACTGCAGACGGGGACCTACTCCTGATAGCCCTTCAAGAAGACATAGATGGAGCCGAGGGTGGAACCCTGGAGGCCTGGAATGGCTACGGCGATGGGGGGGGGGGGAGAACGGTCGGAAGGCGTTAAGCTACCGGAGCGGTGGGCTGCTCCAACGAGTTAAGCCTAGAGCTAGGACTCAACTCCGACTGGTCTGCAAGTTCCTGCATGGACGTGTGGTGTGCTAGCCATGTGCATCGACTGTTGACGAGAATGGCGTCTGAGCCGCTTCACCGGCGTCGGCCTACACTCTTCTTCCACTGCGAAGACCGCTTGATCGTGGAGTTGTTGGAGCTGCTCCAGATGGTTATGACTGGAACGATTGAGGACGTCGCATCCCTCTGCGACTGCTGCCGTTACGAACGTGCCCGCTTCCTGGATGTTCTGGAAGAAAATATCGAACATGGCAAGAACTTCGGCCACAGCAATTTATCATTTCCCGGTTTCGCTGACGGCTCGCGGGTGTCGTCATTCGATTACATTCCAATCCTTTACTGCTCCCTTTTCTTCGCCTCTTAGATGGTTGACGCTCTCCTGCTGAGGCATTGCAGGAGGTTGTGCGGCAACCTGGAGTTCTGGCAGGTGAACCCACAATCGTCGGGTGGTTTGTTTTGATGCAGCGACAATATAAGTCCAGACTGGATGAACAGCCCTGGCGATGACGTCTCGGTAATTGGAACACCAACCAGAGACCAGATTGGCCATCCGCTTTAGCGCGAAGAGGATTGGGGTCATCGTCGCTGGTGACAATAGCGCACACCATCGCTTGCCTAGATATTACGTTGCGTATGAGTGTGGTGATAGCATTTATGTGCTCAAAAAGCAGTATCTCGTGCTATAGCTGACGAGAGTCTGCTATCCGCACAGAAGCTTGCGCTAATGAGGACCTTGTACCACCCCATCAAAAGACTGTGGGAGACACGCTTGTAAAGTGGGACCGAATATTGAGGTAGAGATCTAAAGAGAAGATAAGCATCAATGTGCACATAGTCATCTCTAGATGCGCGGTGAAAAAGAAAACAGAATCCGGATTAAGCGCAATTGTTAGAGCCTGCATGAGGTGCAAGAAGCCGCCGTTCGCCTGTGACGATTAGTGACGTACTGTAGCTCAAACTCGTCCATGCGTCAAGTGTGACCCAAGGATCTTGACCAGAGCATCTATGCGCTCGAAATAGTGAGATTGCGCTCAGCAGTGCAGGGATCCACTGCGCCTGAAAGAATTTCTGCATTGGGTTTAACTGCTACTTTCCTGGACTGATTAGGTTCCTCTTCTAGCTGCCTGAGGTTGGGCGTCTCGATGTCATGATCGCGTTGGAGAATCTGCGTGAAATGAGTGAGCATGTTATCTCCTGGCTCACGTGACTTGTAATGCAGTCGGCTGCGCTTTGACCTTGTCGTAGGCTGTGTAGGCCTCCTATCCTTTTGTGACGTCGACGAAGTCGTCTGGCATACGTACTCGCACTGAAGACTGGTTTGAACGCCATTTCGAGCGAAGTAAGCTCGTTAGACCGACCACAGTTACCTTTATAGCGAATATCAATACCCTTAGCTTGTAAAATTGAAATCATCTGACTGAAGCTTCTGAATAAATTCATTGCTTTCTTGATGCATAGCGGTACAACGGCTGATCGTTTGGCTTTCCTAACCGCACCCAGCATTCCGTTTAAAGAGTGGACGGCGTCATCATCAGCACTCGTGTAAGAAGTAGCTCTGGAATACCATACAGTTCTTGAATTCACATCCTTAGCACTCGCAGCCATCTTCATTTTTCAAGACATAGAGCACCAGGTCAATCCAATTGGAATTAGTAGACGTTTCCTAGCGACCTATGATAATAGGTCCAAAATGCTTGCGGGTTGCTCGCAGATGGCACCTGAAGGCTCACACAATAAGGATTGAGCTACCAGACGGAGGGCAATTCAGCTCCGAGCAGATATATTGAAGCACTGAGACAGCTAATGCAGAGGGACGTGGAATACCAGCCGTTGAACGCAGCTGCTTGGGCCAAATTGAAATATTAATTAGTCTGAAGGGTCCCAGAAGGAAGGGTAGCCTTCGACGGATAGGAGCAACACTAACATTTTTATTTGGAGGGTACCTCCGACGAAAGAATATGAGACCAAGAACGAACCCAAGGAGAGATGGAGTACATTACATGTTGTAATCCTTTTATAAACCTAAAACGAATCCTGTCAGGAGTAATTGCGGAGGAAGTAAGCCATATGCCAAAAAAGTGGAATACACCGTATCTGTCGAAGGTAGCTGGATCGTGTATGATAGAAATAGACTAGCTTTCAGACCCCTTTTTAATATTACACACGTGATTATCATTCCTGGAAAATCCCTATTCCTTTCATGTTCACTATACGACTACACAGTCAATTTAAAACTAACAGATTTGGCTGTCTCAAAACAATAAAAGAGAGCCTACTTACACAGCATATGAAAAGAAAATAAAGCATAAATATTGCGCAAATTTATGCTTTCAATACTTACCCACTATTAATTTTTCCAGGAAAAGAAGGAACATTTGTCTTCACACCGATATCTTACTCAAACTATTGCCTTGACGCATGTAAATAAATATTTAGAAACCGAAAAGGCACCATATTGCCCTTGCTTTTTGCTGGCGCCTCGTCAAACCAATATCTGGAAAACAAATACCTGCGACAGAGTGGGTGCCGATATCTGTTCCAGTGCCTTGCATAAACTCTTTACACGAGAAAAAAGCAGAAAAGTCATAAAAATGTTTATTATTCGGATCTATCCTGGTCAGGGGTGGGCACATAACAAAAGTATGTAAGAAAATGAATGGAGACTTACCAAACGGCTTCTAGAGAAAGAGGTAGGACCTAAAAGATACAAAAAATGAACGTATAAACAAAAATTAAATCGCCGCGGTTTTACAACCGTCTCGGCGGGCAGAGCGACGCAATGGATGCATGCCGCGTGCTGACCGCAGCCTGACATGTTAGAACCAGGTTCTAACATGGTGACGTGGACACATAACTTTGCCTGCTTTCAACCACGGCAAAAACAAGTGTAATTTTCTCCCTTTTTTGTCGTTTTATAGTTTTCTATAGAAGCCGCTCGGTAAGTCTCAAGTGGATTTGCTGCATACTTTTTAATTATGTGCCGCCCCCCCCCCTCTGACTAAGATAGATCCAACTACTCTGGTAGATCCAAAACACTTGAATTACAGAATATAGATATCAAGAATATAGATATCAAGTAGATATCAGAATATAGAGGGTTTACACCTGAAAGAATATAGAGGGTTTACACCTGAAATATCTAGTCGAGCCTTTATGCCCCAACTAGAACTAGTTTGCAGCCTCTGGTCATGATCGAAAATCACACGGAATCGCACATTTGTGAAACGTAGCCATTCGCCCCAATACCGATTACTTTCTGGTGTCGTGAGCTCTTCCTCACCCGTTGAAGCATACGAAGGCGGAACCTCTCCGACTCCCACTGCTTCGGGGCGTTGAATATCCCTTGCCGTAGACTGAAGCCGGACGTAGGATACTGGAAGTTCCAGATATACAATATCGCTCAATATTCTCTGAAAGAAGGGTGTTACAATACTGCACAAATTCTTTGAAAGAAAGACGCTTTGCCACAGCTCTTTTCAAAATTGTTTGCCTAAAATTAGGCTAACGCAGTAAGAATCTCCATCTTATTTTTTTAATCCGGCGACCTAACCATGTCCTAGTACGATGGCACAGTGTCCTATTTGTTCCCTTGGCTCTGTTAATTGTTCTGCGACTTCTCCGAAACTCCCAGCGGCGTGTCCTTAAGGCTTTTCATTAACGAGATTCATCGAAACTCAAAATTCTCTAGGTTTTCAGCAAATACGCGTTAGGTATAACTGTGGTACCAAATGCCGCTAACTTGGACATTGGTAGTATTAAACTTTTCTTTCGGGGAAACGGCGTACTTCATAAAACGTGTAAAATACTCTTTAGAGCTAGACAGAAATTACTAGATTTTCTCCTAGAAAGCGATTGAACCAAGCTGTATTTGTGGCATGCGTTTTCGCCTATATTTGACCTTCTTTTACTTTGGTACCGAATGAGTGCTGGATTCGATTTACCTACAATCTACAGCAAACCACAAGCACATTAGAATCTATGAAGATTAACAAATTTTAGACCGTTCAAATTAGATTTCTACGGGGCCAGAATTTGAGAAAAAGACGAAGTTTTGCATGCTCACCCCTCTATGGAAGGGCTTCTTCAAGGTTATATTGGACAATATTCTTTTAACTCATCGCAAGCTCTCCTATATTGTTCGTGTTCAGGATTAAAACCGCTTCCATCTCTTGAGCCGCCGAAACGAGTTTGTGACTGCGATTCGGCCCGAGCACAGCCAATGCGGTACATATGGGGTGCTCTCAACTGGGTGGAGTGCGAAAACCAGTCGTATCCTGCCAGCCGATCAAACTAGCAGGATCTAATATATATATATATATATATATAAATATATATATGTATATATAATGGATCTAATACATATGTAATATATACATGTTTATATCTATATTATTACTATACTATAATATTTAAACGCCATGAATTGTTTTCTACTTTTTATACTCCAGAATACTGCATCGACAAGATATTGTTCAACGCACATCAGGACTACCTATGCTATGGTTTCGCGACTTAAAAAAAACTTCATTAGATTAGGCACAAGTAGAGCCAGGTAATTTTTGAAGAGCAAAGCATGTACTCACACACAGAATGCAAGACGAGGCAGATATGAAAATAAATTAATGAAAATAAATAAATAAAATAATGCAATGTAAGGCCGAGATATGTAGAGTTAGGTATTGAACGATCAACGTTAGGGTTTAACGACGACAGTTCAGTAAAACGATTTATTTGGATGCAAGCAAATACGACCAAACAATAAAATTGGAGGAACAAACTCGACGAGACACAAGTGAATACACTCGAACACGAAGGGAATGTTTTTGACGACCGTTGTCTCTGGCCTCCGATGTCGGAACTACTCCACCGATCCTAGAAACCCGAAATGATGACCTGGGCGCGAAGGCGGGAGCGTGCCCGTGGCCAGGCAAGT
Organism: Heligmosomoides polygyrus bakeri; assembly: GCA_947359475.1. Taxonomy (NCBI): domain Eukaryota; kingdom Metazoa; phylum Nematoda; class Chromadorea; order Rhabditida; family Heligmosomidae; genus Heligmosomoides; species Heligmosomoides polygyrus. The sequence goes on from OX375866.1 coordinate 80,392,083, forward strand.
GGCGCCACTTTCTCGAATGGCGCGCTCTCGATCAACATAAACACTAGATCAACATCCACATCAACAAAATCGTTCAGATCACCTGTAGCCCTCCTCTTTAGGGGAGGCCTGTCGATGGCTCCTGACACAGTGTGCTATTCGCCTTCTATTGTATTTCTTCCTTTCTGTTCCACAACACGAGTCATATTCTTTCTTAAACTCCAAGGAAAGCTTTGCCGACCTCTGCAGTAAAGGTCTTTCAAAAATTAAAAAAATATAAATAAATATTATAAATATATATTAAAATAAACATTTTCGGCTCAATCCCTTGGTAGCCTCAGCTAATGTAGTTCTTCGTGCTGCCCCAGATCAATCCATCTGGTTTGATATAGGGAATACTGAAGGCGACGTTAACGTATAAGAAAAAAAAATTCTCCAACATGTCCTTAGAGTACTTTGTGAGACGGTATGTTGTCTTGCAGCGAACGACATCCACCTGATGTTCCTTATTCATAAAGTTGTTTGCAATAGAGGTGAGAGCAGATGGATCAAACCATTGTAAACCTTCTTTTTGAAGGGTAGATAGCTTCTGTCTAAATTATACAATAAAACACGCCAATTCTACAAATGCCAGGAAGGTGAGTAGGTAGGCTCTTGCTCAGAGGTGCCACCCCAAATGTGTATCTTCTCAGAGTGTTCTGATCGGTAATGGAATCTTGAAAATTGATCTTTTTCTTTCACGAAGCAGAAACGTATTGAGCAGCCAACTGAAAGCATTACAAACACATTATGCACAAGATCTCTTAATGATCACAGTCATCGCCTTGAGATACTATGAGCCCTGCATTCGTCAGCAAATAACAGTATCAATATGGGCCTCTCGATTCTGCTCATGACGTTATTTGTTAGTGGTCTTCTTGTATCTAAGGTTAGGCCTCATTCTCTTTACGGTAGAAACATTCGTAGAAATCTTTGTCTGTGAAATGCCCACGCCTCTGCAGTTGACGACATCCGACAGTCGCTGAAATATTGGTTGAGTGACAGCGTTCACATTAGAAATCTCGTTGGACACAGTTAGACAACACTGGTCAAAGCAGTAAAACCTTTATGGATTAAGCGCTTTGTTAAGTTCATAACTTGACAAGCCGTGCAATGTTCCAGAGCCAAGTGCTCTAAATCAGGACATTCAAACGTCTTCAAGGACATGCAGACTGAAAAATGCGTAGTCGTTGGACCAGCCTCAATGCTGTGACACACAATGCATGAAAAATAAGAGTGTGCGAAAGAAAACTCAACTCTCGGACCTTATTAGACTTCACTAGCTGGCTTTCTTTGGTGTCTTGGCTTCGCTATTATACTGGCCTACTTATAAATTGTGGAGCTCAAATACAATAGCGGTAATTACATATACATCCCAATGTGAAATGTAGAAGATTAACCACGGGATGTGATATAATGTGACGTCACGTGGATATGAGATCACGATCTATTAATGCCTTGTTCTGCAGGCGACATATCCTGAAGGCATGTCACTAGTATTAGGCATGCCCCTGATTGCGCGACCCACTATGACGCGCTTCCTAGTTCTGGCGCGAAGTATGATCAACACACCGCTCCACCCTATTACCTGGTATTTACTGTAAGTGTCGTCCTTCTCAAATATGCATTTGATTATGTGGCCAAGCGTGCACCTAGTTTTTACTTCCGCTAATCGTAAGACGCTCACGTTTTCGTTTAGTATCTCTCCTAAAGGGATTTCGTTCCGACATATCGAGATTTACCTTTATGGCGGCTAATACGAGTTTCACCTGCTGAAACCGTTAGTTTTTGCATGGTTCTACCATGGTATGTAGCTATAACTCATTAACTTAATACTCATCAGTAGAAATGCGGTACAGGTAGAATATAACGACTTCGAAACTTTTCATTGAATAGCTTCAGATGTCATTCTAAGCTTTTCTCTTGCAAACTGTCTGAAATAGCTTTTATAATGTAACCTTTCTTGTTATTGAAAAAATTAAACATACCCAAGCATAACATATCCCGCACTTAATCGCTCACTGTTTTCTTACGGGCGAAAGTGATCCTGTTTCCATGAGAGCAATTGTATTCGTGTACGCCTTTCTCTCCTCGTACATGAATTCTTTCCAAAATTCGTACTTGATTCTCTTTGTTCGTCCTTGTTCTAGTCTTCAATACTGCAACACTATCTAGTGGCCCACTCTGATAGTTGTATGGTTCGCGTCAGCTCCTGCGTTGATAGGTCGACTAGACTGGCTTGGCTTGAGGATGCAAAAAATTCCTTTTCTCTATATGCCTAACTTAAATAAAATTTGTATACTTGCTCTAACATTTTTCTGATAAACTCTCAAGCTAATGTCAAAGATTTTTCTTTGTAGACTCGGAAACGTAAGTCGCGTATCCAGTCAAACAAAATTTCGCTTTTTATGCGCCTGGAAGGTTTTCTACTTGTGTTTATTAACCTTAAGCATAGTTTAACTGCAGTGGAATCGAGTAAAATATTTAAGAAGAAACTTAATGATTTGGATCTTCTTCGATTACTTAGAATTGAGGATTTAGCATTGTTCTAGGCGACGCTGAATCATGGTTCATTTTCGTTTCGTTTCTATTATTTAACTTTTCTTACAGCAGCCCTTTATATGCCTGTCTCGGATAAGCCTCGAAGTTGTTTTACAGTACACGTAGCTTAGTTCACCCTGTCTGTGATCTGTGTTACAGCTAGCCACGTTCCTGTCAAGAGTTCTGTTTATCGCGTCATCCGTTTCCTTCATGCCTAGAGTCCAGCTCTTGGCTCGTTGCATGTCACTGGGGTAATTGCTCAATCGTCACTTCATCACTTTTACTTCATCCTGAATAAGAAATTCTGTGCAAGACGCGTTCACCAGTTACAAGTTGTTATGACGCGTAGTTGCTTCCCCAGGGCCAGTGATCGGCGTACGTATTTAGTTTAATGAGGTGCCACCATGCGCCCGCATTGGAATGACATTGTCAGTTGCGCTGGATAACCCCCGCTGTGGAACTGCTTCGAGACAACTTGTGTGTTGTGGACGTGGTTGATTCTTGTGTGTTGTGGACATGATTCGATCGAGATGCGATGTCGCTGACCCCACTTACATGCAATTATCCAGCGGGCTAGTTCTAGGCATTATAACTTACGGGAAACATCTTTTCGGTACTCTTTAATGGGTACCTAATATTTGCAATGAGCTTGCGATGGGTTTGTGGTGTGCTGATTTACTTAGTGTATTAGTGTTTGTATGTTCTTTGCGTCTGTATTTTTTGTTTTCGTTTAATTTTCTGACCAAACTGCGTCAATTCTTGCACATACGATTGACTCTTTAAAAACTGATGTTTAGGCACACCTTCGGTGTATTGAATAGATAAATAAAGAAAGAAAGAAATAATGATGAACTCCCATATCGATTGGGCATCGCGATTAATCGTTGTGGGAATCTATTATTACGTCGCGTCGCGCTGTGATAAAGCTATAACCTTCCCCTAGGTCAATGGCATACCACCGGTGACGAGTCGCGGTGGCAGTGCTTCTCCGGTGGTTACGTTATTCGTATGTAGCTTTCGGTAGGCGAAAGCAGCAGGAAAGGCATCTCAGGAATCTGTACTATGTTGGAGAACAAATTAACCGAAAGAGGGGGAACAGGTCCATTCCTTAATGCTGCAACCTCGAAGATTGAAATCGGACGTACATTTTGCAAAATCGCGCCTACTAATTCAGCGCTGTGTTTAAGGTTCTGACTGTACAGTTCGCTGTGTTAGAGATATGTAAGACCATCGGGAAAAGTTTCAATCGCTTGTGTCACTTCTGGAGCTCAAGCGTGTAGAGTTCAAAACGATGAGGACATCGCGTCAAGAGGAGAGGGAGGGAGCAGCATATGGGTGGTCGAGAGATCACATGGACCGCCCAGCTAAGGTATGTGTTCAGGGTGGGAAATAAAACACGTACATTGGGTGTGAGACTCATGACGAGAGTGTAGTCTCTAAGGTGCGTGCGTAACAAACATATAAGCCGGGTACAAAACCCAAATTCAAAACTGTGCAACAGAATTGAGCTACTTATTCGACCTTCTTCGTGTTATGCGTTACTAATAGAGGTAACCATTACCTTTTCACCAGATATGACACTCACAAGTGTGGAAATACATAGTAATCAAAATCTAGCAGTTAAACTATGCTTAAGGTTTAAAAAACACAAGCAGAAAACCTTCCAGGCGCATAAAAAGCGAAATTTTGTTTGACTGGATACGCGACTTACGTTTCCGAGTCTACAAAGAAAACTCTTTGACATTAGCTTGAGTAGTTTATCAGAGAAATGTTAGAGCAAGTATACAAATTTTGATTTAAGTTAGGCATATAGAGAAAAGGAATTTTTTGCATCCTCAAGCCAAGCCAGTCTAGTCGACCTATCAACGCAGGAGCTGACGCGAACCATACAACTATCAGAGTGGGCCACTAGATAGTGTTGCAGTATTG